>SRMA01026028.1:66088-172033 GCA_007224835.1 Danionella cerebrum | reverse complement strand
AGCCTGATGCTTCAGAAGCACTGCACTGGTCTGTTTGTCATATCTGTATCTCTCTCAATTTTAAATTCTTATCAATGAAGTCCAAACCTAGGTTAACGAGGAGAAAATGGTAATGAGGAAACCGCTGTAATCTCCATGCTGTTTGAGTTCTTTTCCTCTGCTGATTATCTGAAATGAATCTGTAAACGATGCTCATGATTTCGAGTTGCTGCTTGTTCTCAGCACTTTGCACGTAGCATCTGAACCAGCTAATCGTGTCCCCTCTCTCTCTTTCCTTCTTTTATTTTGGGTACAGATGTTCCTGGTGGCCTTGTCCTTCGCCTACTTCTCCAAGGCTTTGTCCGGGAGCTACATGAAGAGCACAATAACTCAGCTGGAGAGGCGCTTCGACATCCCCAGTTACTTGATAGGAGTCATTGATGGCAGCTTTGAGATAGGTGAGAGCCGGATGTTCATGTTCCTGCGCAGCTTTTCACACACTATAAATACATCACAAATAACAGCTGAGAAATAATGCACTGACGCTGAAGGTGTGCTGTGATTCACTGCTGTTGTAGAGCAGATATGCACATCATTCAAAACATCATCGTTTGTTTTCAGACTGTAGCTGCAATTATCATTTAGAAGATGAAAAAATGTGTCTATACATTTTGAAATTAATAAATAAATAGAAGAATCAGTAACTGAACTGATTAATTCATATATGAAAAGAATTATGATTCTAACATTACATGCAATAATTAAATATTATTTTACAAAATTTAACCTTATGCAGGATGAAAATAGCAAGTAGAAATAAAGAAACAATTATTTATAAAATTAAAAATAAATAATTAACTTACAGACAGTCTATGGATAGTTAGTACATGGATAGATAAATTACCAACTAAATATAGATCCATAAATAAGGTAATATGAATGACTTGTTCGTAGTAAATAAATGAACATTTAAATAAATCAACTAACTAAATTATTTAAGATTTATTATTAATTATGGATTTAGCATAGGTATCAATAAATTAATATTATTTTAAAAAAGTGGTTAATGTTATGTAAAAAAAAACACAATACAATTTTAAATAAATATTTTATTTGTTCCTAAAACACTGAATAGGACGCATTTAAACTCTATAGTATGGTTGTTGTAAATGTTACGAATATAAGTCCGATAATTATTATTATTAAATACATGATTAAAAAGAGTAAGTGAATTTGAATGTGGCATGGTTTTCAGAATATCAGAGTATTTCACAAACTGCTGCTTGACTGGGATTTTCATGCAGAACCATCACTACGGTTTACAGAGAATGGTCCAAAAGGCAAAAATACCCAGTGAGTGGTAATTCTGTGGGCGCAAATGTAATGGTTATGCCAGAGGAGAATGGCGAGATTGGTTAGAGCTGAGGCAACAGTAGTATAAATAAAAACTCGTTACAATCGCGGTATCCAGAAGAACATCTCTGAATGCATAACGTGTGCATGAACTTTGAGGCGGATGGGCTACAGAAGCAGAAGCCCACACCGGGTGCCCCTCCTGTCAGCTAAGAACAGGAAATTGAACTAACAGAATTTTGGAAAAAACGTTGCCTGTTCTGATGAATCTCGATTTCTGCTACAACACTTGGATGGTAGGGTCAGAATTTGGCATCATCAACATGAAAGCGTGAATCCATCCTCCCGTTTATCAAGCTGGTGGTGGTGGTTGTGTAATAGTATGGGAGATATTTTCTTGGCACACTTTGGGCCCATTAGAACCAATTGAACATTTTGTCAACGCCACCGCCTTCCTGAGTATTTTTGCTGACCATGTACGTTCCTTTATGACCACAGTGTACCATCTTCTGATGGCAACTTCCAGCAGGATAATGATCCATTTCGTAAAGCTCAAATCAGCACTGTACTCTAATGGCCTCCACAATTACCAGATCTCTATAGAGCACCTTTGGGATGTGGTGGAACTGGAGAATCACTTTATGGACGACAAATCTGCAGCAACTTTCATGTCAACGTGGACCAAACTGTCTGAGGAATGTTTTCAGAATTTTGTTGAATCTATGCCACAAAGGAATAAGGCAGGTCTGATGGCAAATGGGGTCGAACCTGGTACTAGCAAGGTGTACCTAATAAAGAGGCTGGTGATAAAATAATGAGCAATAAAATTCACATAGCTGTCATGAAGGTTCATTTTAATTATATAAATTGGAAACCTCTCTCCCCCTCCCTTTCTCTTTCGTCACAAAGCCTCAGTGTTTGAGTGCTTGGTACATGTCCGAAGCCACGGTCTAAATGTCTGAGAATTTGTGTCCCATTAAAGGCAGGACTGAGCGAAACAAAGACCAGAATGAGTCTCAGGAACACCTCTCAGTCAGCCAAACACTGTTCCTGGAGCACAAAGAGCTCGATCATGTAGAAACCAGAGCGTCCTGTACAGACACTGTGCTCTCATCAAAAAACTTCCGGTTGTTGAGTTTCTTTCAGTTGGATTTATTTGTTTGTTGACTTTTACAAAAACACAATAGTTGTGTTTATATTATGTAATGTCATGTTGTATCATAATGTTATGTCATATCCAGTCAGTCATGTTATGTTCTGTTATGTCAGTGATTATGGTTCGTTTTACTTCAGTGATGCCGTTTCATTTATGCTAAAACATTTCACGCCAGATCGTAAGTCAGTTGTTATGTAATATGTTTGTGTTGTATTGTGTTAGAAACTGTTGGTGTTTGTTCTGGTTCCAAACCCATGAGAGAAAATGGAAAAGGAAAGTGTTTGCAAGTGCAAATTATTGAGCTGGCAAAAAAAAGTTATCCTTAATTTAATCTGACTGACTGATGTCAGTTGTGTTGTATTGCATTACACTGTGTTGTCATGTTATGTCATCAGCTGTACCATTGTAGGTCAGTTATGTCTGTTATTTTCATTTTGTTAGGTGTGTTATTTTATTTTGTGTTATCTTATAAAGTTGTGTTGTCAGATCAGATGTGTTTTAATTTTACATTGCTTTACGTTACATTGTGTTATGTTTTCAGTTGTTTTGTGATTTCGGTCATCAGTTGTGTCATGGTATGTCTGTTGTGATATGTTATGTTACTTAAGTGTGTTAGGTACGAATAAAGGAACGGACGATGAATGAACGAAAGAATGAATGAGTATTGCTATATTGCAAATAACTATAAAAAATAATAAATAAATATTTTTCTATATATTTACAGTGTTTTTTTAATAAACACAGATTTGTTTGCTAAACTCTTAACGCACCAACAGACAATTGGCAAAACAATTAATTTCATGCTCAAAATCAGACATTGTAAACTAAAACCGAAAACTAATTTTCAAAATAAATACATTATGTCTAACAAAACACTGCAAACGCGTTTTAAATTCTTATTCCAATATTTATTCACAACACTGACACGTTTTCTTTCAACAGTCAATCAGAACACATTGATCGTAAAAACACAATCATCAGCTGAAATTACAGAAATTGCATTATTTTATGTGTCAGGTCTGCCCGAATATTTGAAGCCTCTTTACATTTTTGTTTTGTTGGGTTTAGTAAATGCGTGCATTTTGTTTTTGTTTTGTTTTTGTTTTTTTTGTTTTTGCTGCAGAAGTCCAATTGAAAAAAAATTAATGACCATTTCTGACTTTCTAAAATTGACAGTTTTATCTAAAATAGACACAAAATTGCTTCATTGCAGACTTTATTTGCAAAAGGTCGGCAGATTTGGCTGTACTCTTCCACGAGACTCTCTGTATGATAGCCCATGGTTTATAACATAGCTCTTACGTATCTGATCAGTTTCCCTAGCTTTGCGCCTTCTTTGACTGCCACCCTTCTAACTTCTCACACTCTTCCTTGTCCCACTCCTCTCCCTTGTCCTTGTACTCATCATCCTCTCCCTCATGCAGGCTTCCTTCCTTCCTTTGGTCCTTCCTTCCTTCCATCCTTCCTTCCATCCCCTCTATATTGTTCTCTTCCACACATGGTTATCCTAAAGAGTCATCTTTTAAAGGATATGATCTTGTGATTTAAGAAACCTCAATAATCTCAATTTATATATTTGTATAACTGCAATAAACTGTTTCTCATTGCCAGTGCAATGCAAATACATGCATTTTGTATCAAAGCAACAAGAAACGTGTAAATGCTTAGCTTAGAAAAGTGAGGTTGTGCTAACCGCGTAAAGAGTTTAGGAAACTCTCCTGCACACATTCCTTCCTTCTGTCCTTCCTTCTCTCCTTCCTTCCTTTCTTTCTGTTACTCTATATAGTTCCTTTTTCCACACGAGATTAACTCAGAGTCCTTTTTTAGAATGTATTATCATGTGATTTGAGAAACCTCAACAACTGTTGTTCCATTTTCAATTCCATGTTCAGAGAAATGAGTTAAAGCCAAATCTTTGAGCTCTTTTCTATATCTCTTCTTCTTAGGGAATCTGTTAGTGATCGCCTTTGTGAGTTACTTTGGAGCTAAACTTCATCGACCCAAAATCATCGCCATTGGCTGCCTACTTATGTCTCTGGGCACCTTCATCATCGCTCTGCCTCATTTCATCATCGGACGGTGAGCAGTTCCCCCAGACCAGACCAGTGTTTGTGTCTGTGTCTGTGTGTGCTCTTGTTCTGTGATAACACACACAGTTGTTTTGCAGTCACATGGATCCAGTTTGATCTTGTTAGAGACACTGAAGCCTTTCAGTAGAGTTCAGTGTGTTTTCTCATCTCAGCAAAGTTTTTGGAGGACAATTATATCTATTTTCTCTGTATGCTTTTCAATAATTGGTTGGGGTTTTTTTGTGTGTGAAAAACAGTTGCAAAATAAACTTAATGATATATATATATATATATACCCTAATTTTTTTTTATTTCTGGCCATTTTTTTGTGTTTTTTTTTTATGAATTTGATGTTAAAATATTGTGTTAAATATGAAAACACACGTTTTTCCACTCATGGGCAGTGGTTGGATAAAGTTATTTATTGTCCAACAACTGTGTTTACTCTTTTTGAATCATAATGACAACAGAAACTTTCCAAATGACCCTTATCAAAAGTTGTTTAACATCAATGACAGCCTGAAGTCTCTTGAGGTAGTTGTCGATGAGGTTCTTTAACTTCTCTGTTGGTAGAGCAGCCCATTCTTATTGCTCATCCTCATGCTCATCTTCAGGACTGATATGCCAATGTTCCTCCAGTATCCTTTGAGAACATGCTGCATTCATCTTCCCATCAATTTTGACCAAGTTCCTGTGCCTTTGGAGCTCACACACCACCAAAACCTTCATAGTGAGGATTGTATTCCATTCATGCAGAATTTTCTCCAAATGTAGCATTGGTGGCTGTGGGCAAAAAGTTACATCTCATCGCTCCAAATAACTTTGTTCCAGAAGTTTGGATGCTCTGAGCTGTTTGGGATATTGTAAGCAGGCTATTTTGTGGTATTTTTTTTAAATCCCTTTCTATTGGCAACTCAACCATCCAAGCAATTTTTCTTCAAGTGTCTCCTTATTGTCCTCCTTGAAACAGCCACGTCACATTTTTTCACAGAGTCTTGTATTTCAGCTAAAGTTATTTGTGGGTTTTCCTTTGCATCCCTTACAATTTTTCTGGCAGTTGTAGCAGATATTTTTGTTGGTTTCAAAAGAATCCCTTGCTTTCCACTTCTTAATCAGAGTTTTATTCCCAGTTCCTTGGATATCGTTTTAAAATCCATTTCCTGTTTTTCAACTACATTTTCCTGTAGATCTTTTGACAGCTCTTTAGCTTTCCAAATTGCTTAGAATTAAGAAATGATAACTCATAACTGGATGAAATAGACAAGGGTCTATTCGCGGTCCAGAAATGCAAGAACCTTTTAATTAAGTACAAACATTGGTTACAAGCAAACAGGCCACAGGGGAGGATGGCTACCAGCCACTCAAACCCTTTTGTCAATTTTTCATGCACGTTATTGGGCCAAAATCACCAGGTTGTGTAAATTGTCATTATGGTTTAAAAAAAAAAAATAAAGGCTTCACCCAACCAGCAACTATGAGTAGACAAAATGCTTTTGTCTTCATTCATATTTTCTGATAAATGGCTAAGAAATAAACCTATGAGGTAATATGCTTTAGTTTTGGTCTGCAAAAATATAAGCACAATATGATTTGGACTATAGAAAATGCAAGTTATAGAAACTTTGTTAAGTAAGGTGGCAAACATAATTTACGGTTTTTAAAAACAACTGAATATTTTCTTAATCACTTTTGAACTCCGTCCCCCTGATTTCCCCCTCATCTCCAGTTCTATGAATGTTAAGAAATCTTTTATTTTCAGAATTATGTTATAATTAACATGATATCTATGATTATGAGCAACTGGCATGTACATGTATTTTTGACATTTTTAGCTATAAGTTTGAGACATCGATCCGATCATCACTGAACTCCAGCAGTGACCTCTCTCCATGTCCTCTGAGAGCCCCAACCCCCAGCTCCTCCGCTCTCCCAAACCCAGGTACAGTAACACACATACTCCCACATCTTCTAAAGTTTAAATGCTAAATACTTTATTCTGATACTATAACAGAATTCTGAGCTGGATTAGTAATTTTATGTACATAGTCAATACATGACTCAATTGATTTATTTATGAGATTTGACCTGAGCTCTTTCTCTCTTAAATCGCTTTAAGATGCATAGAGAGGAATCTCTGCATTTTATTTTCTGACCTCCATGATGTAGAGTACCGCCACTTCTTTGTTGTCTACTTAAAGCACTGATGAGAACTATAATCCTAAAGGCTGATAAGGCTTTTTTAACTCTATTAACTAAAATCTGATTGGCCAGCGTTTGTGATGACTTATTAAAGTGCTTAGATAATTGATTCGACAAGATGTGTACACTTTAGACTCGATAAGACAATTCTGAGGATTTTTGCAATAGAGTGTCTTACTATTTGAATCATCGGGGTCACAGGGTTCTGCCGGTGCCTATCTCCAGCACCCATTGGGCGAGAGGTGGGGGTACAACCTGGACAGGTCCAAGTCCATCGCAGGGCAACATTCACTCATACTTTCAAACCTAAAGGGAATTTTGGTTATTCAATTTTGATTAATCATGTTTTTGGGATTGTGGGGGAAACCGGAGTACCCGGAGGAAACCCAAGCAAGCATGGGGAGAACATGCAAACTACTTCCAGGAAGGTCACCATCCAGCCTTGAACAGCAACCTTCTAACTGGAATAAAAATAATAATTTTCTAATTGATGTAAACAACAGTAATCAGAATACTCACTTCAAATTTGATTGCACATCCTATTTATAAAAAATAACAATACACTGTTCCAAATGATTAGGCACAGAAAGTTTTACTTTATAGGTTGTAAAGAACTGAAAATTGTAATTTTTCAAGTTTGCTGCATATTAACTAAAATCGGTCATTTTTATTAAACTTTGAACAACATTTTAACTTTTTAAATGATAACATAAACATAAACGAGTCATTATGAATGCATAGTTCTTCCTTCTGTACCACGACAGGAAGTGATCAGTCAGAAGCTTCACATACTTTGCAGTATTTTTACACCTTTGTGACCCTAAAGAGGCTGACCAGCACTCTTCCCTATGATTAAATCCCTAAACAAAACTCCACCACTGCCTTGCTGACGTTGCAGTCTCATTGGGACAGGGTGGTCATCCACCAACCTTCCATTACTCCATCCATCTAGACTATCCAGGGTTGCATGGTTGAACAGATCTTTCTTAGTCTTCATGTGTTGGCCGAATAGAAAGTTTATGCACAGTTGCCAGACTCCTGGGGTACCTGAGCAGCTTCAAAAATCTGTTTGCTGCTATGCATCTAAGGTTCTGCTCTCTTGATTCGATTCATCGATCTGCAGAAATAAACCTCAACATGCCTTTATCTGCACAAACACATCTATGTGCGAAGATCACATTTAAGTTTGTAATTTATTCATCCCTTGTCCAAAGCATTGAACTATTTCACACTTATCAGCAGCAAAGTTGAGTTGAACTGAAAAAAAAAAGAAATCATTTCTAAACAACTAAATAATCTTTTTGACACAGAAATAGCATTTGCATAATAATTTGGAACACTGTGCAAAATTTATCATATTGTAGTCAATGTACCAATCAGGAACTAATCATTTATCCACATCACATTGACTCTATTCCGCTACATCTTTTTATTCCTAGGCTGTGAACATGAATCGCGGTTGTCCATGTGGATCTACGTGTTCCTGGGAAATATCCTCCGTGGCATCGGAGAGACGCCAGTGCAGCCACTGGGCATCTCTTACATTGACGACCACGCTCTGGAAGAGAATGCTGCCTTCTACATCGGTAAAGCGGTTAAATTAGAACAACTTATTTGTCTTTAAGGGAGCTAGTGGCAAAGGACATAAGTCTCCATTCCTTTCTCCAGGGAACAAGGGGTTGTGCAAGTACCGTTGATGTTCTCTTTCAGTCATTATCTTTCATGTATGTCATATGATTGACTACGGGAACCCCATGCAAAATGGCATGACTGAGACCTTTCTACGTGACTCCCACTAGTAGTTGCCCTAGATGTTATGCCCAACTCGGAACCCAGGAGTGAAGGCAAAACTGGAATTGTCTCATGTGGATAGTCCGAGTGTAACCACTGGAGCTATCGAAACCATATGATCCAGAATGGTCGCCACAACAAATACCTGAGGGCGGTCAATAAGACCTTTTGAGAGGCTTATCTCCACTGAGTTCAGCTCCATGCCAAGAAAAGATTAGACTTGAGCAGTTCTGAAGGAACTGAAGGACAAGACTGAAGGGCAAGACTGGGTACTGTTAGGCTTGACTCTCAAAACGGAACCGCAGGAAGAGTTTGTGACGTGGAAGTGTCCAAATTTGAAATAACAAAAAGTCAAATTTGAATAACATTTGTACAAAGAAGTGTGCACTTTGAATTCATTTGGTTGGATTTAAAAATGCAACTTTATTTCAATCAGCTGGGAATGGAAAGCTGAAATATTTCAGCCATTATCCAGATGTTGCTCATAATTCCTAGAAAGAGTGTTTAAATCTTTAAATTCACTTGTTTGTTTTTGTCTCTGTCAGGTTGTGTCCAGACAATCTCAGTCATCGGCCCCGTGTTTGGATACCTGCTCGGCTCCGTCTGTGCTAAAATCTATGTGGACATTGGATTCGTCAACATGGGTGAGTGACAAAATAGTCAGTGACCATAAAAAGTCATAGAGTTCAGCTAAACTTCAACTGCCATGGGTATGATCCCCAAAGCAACATTCACTTTTTTTTCTCAGTTTACGACTCTTTTCATTTTATATTCAGGGACTGGTTTCATGTTGAGGTTTTGCTGATTCATATTTATTTATTTTTAAGATGCTTTGGTTATTTTGTAGAGTGATTCAAATGACACTTGAGCTCCTTTTTGAAAAGCTTTTTTCTGCTTATTTCCTTAGGTTTTGGATCATTTGACTCCTCTTAAGATTCATAAATACTGAAAGCCTTTAACCCGGTCATGAATAAAGAAAGAGCTCCTAGACTCAGGAGGAAATCCAGCATATTCATGCTATTCATATACTGTTTTCATTTGGAACAAAAGACTAGAGGAAATCGGAAACTTTGTTATTGCTTCTTTGAGAGCGATGTATGCTGTTTATATTGGATCTGAAAGCGTTTTTGGCTCTCATACGAGGCTTTGTTTGACTGCAGACGATGTAAAGCTTTATAAATATCCACCTGTGGTTCAAACAACAGCTGTTTTGCTCGATTGATGCTATCATATGATGATTCAGAGTCAGAGGTTGAAAGCAAAGTCAGCTCAGATATGCGTAATACTCTTTAATTGGATGACATTAATAGTAGATCTGTAAGCTAGAGTCATAAATGTTTAAAACATTGTGCTTTTTGGCTAGGTTTGAGCTTGTGTGTGAAATGAAGCAAGCGGGAGATATGGGCCATTGCTCTACAGATGATAAAGCTTTACATTACACTCCAGTGCCAAGACAAAGTTTTTCAGATAATAAATATTAGAAATGAAGCCAGGAAAATCTATATCACAGCCCTAGAGCTTGGGTTTACATTTGTTTAATGAAAGAGAACAGACAAAGATCATCTGATCCTCACCATGTGAATTTGGATCTGAACCAAACCATCAGTTCAGTTCATGTGGTTCATGACCAAGTACAAACCAGCTTCGCTCAGCAAATATCCAACTTTAATACAACTAAACTTAGCCATCCTAAATCAGTCAAAGCCTTGCAAAAACAATTTTAAATCAGTCAAAGATTAAATAAAGCAAGTTTAAATCAACCAAATATAAGATATACAAGTCAGCTTAAGCTAACTCGAAACAGCCAAAGACACGCTAAATTCGGATAAAATCCAGTTAAAATCAGTCTTGGACAAGCCTCATTTAAGAACTGTTCACAGCATATTATGCAGATCAGGCTTGGTATGTGGAAACCCCTGTACAGCATAATCCATATTTCAACCAAGACTCGTGATATTGTCTGTTAAAAGCTTTCTTTTTCTTTTCAAAACTTTCCAAATATCTGTTTCCTACTCATTTTGCTAGCTTTTGGGTTACAGTTTGGAAATGTAATGGAGAGAATACAGACTTTTTCAAAATAAAAGTAAAAAATGGAAATAATAAATAATTTCTTGTCCAATTGATACATGGATCAGTACCTGTCCACAGACCTGGGGTTGGGCATCACAGATCCACAGTACTGTGCTTTAAAATGGTTAATAAATGAACAAAATGCAGTACATGAACAAAAGAAAAATCTAAATCAAATCAATATTTGGTGTGAATATTTGCTTTGCCTTCAAAACGCCAGCTTTTCTATTAGTTACACTTGCACACAGTTTTTGAAGGAACTCTGCTGGTAGGTATTTCCAACAATCTTTCAGACCTAACCACAGATCTTTTGTGAGTGTAGCTTTCTCACATCCTTCTGTCTCTTCATGTAATCCCAGACGCAAACGATTATGTTGAAATCACAGCTCTTCCATAACTTCTTGCACTTCTTTACAATAAAGATATGTCTTAATGACTTTGGCTGTATGTTAGGAGTCAATGTCCTGCTGCATAACACAATTTGGGCCAATCAGACTGATGGTATTACACAATGAAACAGTCTGCCCATTTCTTCAAAAGAGAAATTAACGACCAGATAAAGCCGGCTTACATCATTTTCATGGTTAAATCAACTGTACTCCAGCTCACAGAAGCTCAAAGCAGCACAGGACTAGCTAAGGTCAGTTACAGAGCATCCATAACCTGATCTCTACCAGCTAAAGTAAAAATTTGAATCAGCTGAAGACAACCCTTAAGTTTCAAAGAAGCTCATGGTCATCATTAGTGTCTGTCTCCACAGAGACCATTAGCATCACTCCTGGAGATGCCCGCTGGGTTGGTGCATGGTGGCTGGGTTACCTAGTGGCTGGATTGATCACCCTTCTTTCTGCTCTGCCATTCTGGTTCCTGCCCAAATCCCTGCCTATGCCTGAGCAGAGGCCGGAGAGAGGCAGCTTCATCAGAGATAGCCCTCTGCTTGGACAAAAATACCAGAACGAACCACCTGCAAACTTCCTGGAGATGGCCAAAGGTACCAGGATTAATGACTGATTAATAAATAGATTCATTGCATTTGAATTAATGTATTTGGCATATGTTTTCATCAAAATTAACTTACAAATAAATATATATTTAATCAGGTGTTGTTTTCTGTGGGGTTAAAACCCACAACATATTCTTTTGCTAGCAGTAATCCACCGCTAAATATATATCCATATATTGTGCTAGCATTGAAACCCTCACAGGGGTCACATTATAGATATGGAGTAGGTAAATAGGGCATGTGACTTTAACCCTAAACTTTGACCCTGAATCACAGTCATGATAAAGAGAAATGTGTTGCATTGTTAAAATGTAACAATCCATTCATTAACATTTTTCTCCCATGTTGTCTTGTCAACAAAAACTTGCACACGTCTTATATTTTAGTCATCACAGACACATTTGGCTCATAACTGTCTTGTTAAGAAAAAAAGCTGTAACGTATGTACTACATCAAATTTAAGTGCGTATGTTACGTACAAACCCAAGTACATCGAGCAGCATTACGGGCAGTCAGCATCCAAAGCCAACTTCCTGATGGGTGCGTGCTGTTCCTACAATTACTGTACTGTACCAGTGAGACATGAAACAGCGACGGGACTGTGAGAAACTTTTATCGAACTGTTCAAAAGTTTAGATCAGCCAAAGAATAGTTCATTTAAGTTTAAATCAGCCAACGCCTAGTCGAAACCAGTTTTGATCAGCCAATGGCTGGTTAAAACCATTTTAAATCAGCCCAAAATGAGCTAAAGCAAGTTTAGATCAGCCAAACACGGGTTAAAATCAATTTAAATCAGCCAAAGACAACCTAAATCTAGATTAAATCAGCCAATAGCTAACCAAAGTTAGTAAAAATCTGTCAAATGTCTTGCTGTTGCAAGTTACATCAGTCAATTACTAGTTTAAATGAATATATACTCAATACTAGCAATATAAGCAATACTAGCTAATATGTGTTTAAATAGGTTAAAGGTCAGCATAAGTGAGTTTAACTAACTCAAACATAGTTTTGAGAGTTCATCTTTGATTTATTTGCAGATTTCCTGCCTACGCTGCGCTCTCTCCTGGGGAACCCGGTGTACTTCCTCTATCTGTGTGTGACCATCATCCAGTTCAATTCTCTGATCGGAATGGTGACGTACAAACCCAAGTACATCGAACAGCATTACGGGCAGTCAGCATCCAAAGCCAATTTCCTGATGGGTGCGTGTTCTTCCTACAATTACTATACTGTACTAGTGAGACATGAAACAGCGACGGGACTGCGAGAAATTTTTATTGAAAGTTGGAGGTGTATCAATCACCACGGCCACATTTTTACATTTTTGTGTTACTTTATCTCTGTTTTCTTTGGATTTGAGAGAGATTTTAAAAATGGCCGTTCAATATTAAATCCTCGACTCTGATATCAAACGCAGCTCGGGTTAATCCCAGCATGGGATGCATATGAAAGGGAAGCGGAGCCAACAAACCTAAATATTGTGTTTTTGAGATCACACAGAGGAAACCAGTCCTCACCCTTTCTTCCCGTTGCTCCCAGGTCTTTGAAGCCGTGTGTTTATGCATGTTTTTGTTCAGGAATCATCAACATCCCGGCCGTGGCTCTGGGAATGTTCTCAGGCGGTGTGATCATGAAGAAGTTCAAGCTGAGCATCATGGGAGCAGCCAAGTTTGCTCTAGGGACGTCTCTGTTGGGATATTTCCTCTCTCTCTTCTTCTTTGCCATGGGCTGCGAGAACGCCAGAGTGGCGGGCATCACCAGCCCCTATAATGGGTACGAAATGTTGAATAGTAGGAGCGTCACTGAATCATCAGAATGGTCAATAGCTTGCTTTGTGTATTTGCTTCTCCAGCAGCGGCAGTGTACTGGGAGCCGAGCGAACCCTCTTGGCGAGCTGTAACTCAGGGTGCTTGTGTCCTGAATCTCACTGGGACCCTGTATGCGGAGAGGACGGCCTCACATATGTCTCCCCCTGTCTGGCTGGCTGCCGGGCGTCCCATGGCTCTGGCATGGACACGGTAACAATGGCCAGCATTTGTTTGTCTTCAAAGCTGGGTGTTTTCCCAGCAGCCAGTGAAGGGTGTGCATTGCCTGTTTTCTTTCGATTCAAAGCTTTGTTCAGTTCTCTAAACTTCTAGAAGGAGCTATGAGGGGGGTCACATTTGGCATGCATCCCTCAGACCTAAACCTTGTTGGATTTCCACTTCTAATTCATTTGAGTACAAGAGAGAGAGCGATAGAGAATTCCTTCAATGTCTCAGAGCTAATTATTAAATCTATCACCTGTCTTAACATTGTAAAAAGAGAAACTCCATTTGATATTTTAAATATTAGCAGTGGTATGAAGTATGTGATTACAAATCCTCACGTTACTGTTATTGAGTTGATTTTGCTAAGGGCTGTCTGCTCCAGGAGCAGGAGCTTGGTTTGCATTGACGGCATCAAGTCAGACCTGTTTCCAGCACCTCCAAGTCTGAGGCCAGGGTTCTCGATACGAAAAAGGATGCTCTGCTCTCTCCAGGTTAGTAGAGAGCTCCTGCCTCAGGTTGAGGAGTTCAAGTATCTCAAGGTCCTGTTTATGAGTGAAGGAAGGACAGAGCGGGAGATCAACAGAGGGATCGGTGCAGCGTCTGCAATGATGCAGTCGTTGTATCTGTCCGTCGTGGTCAAGAGGGAGCTGACCCGAAAGGCGAAGCTCTCGATTTACTGGTTGAGCTATGTGCCTACTCTCACCTATGGTCATGAGCTTTGGGTCACGACCGATAGGACAAGATCCTGGATGAGTTTCCTCCGCAGGGTGGCTGGGTGCTTCCTTAAAGATAGGGTGAGATAGTCCGCCACCCGGGAGGAGAGTAGAGTATCTGTTCTGGATGCCTCCTAGATGCCTCCTGGGGAAGGTGTTCCGGCCATGTCCAACTGGGAGAAGGCCCTGGGGAAGACCCACGCCACGCTGGAAGGGCTATGTCCCCGGGCTGGTCTGTAAACGCCTCGGGGTCCCTCCCGAGGAGCTGGAAGAAGTGTCTGTGGAGAGGGAAGTCTGGGCGTCCCTGCAAAGACTGCTTCCCTCACAACCCGGCCCCAGATAAGTGGGAGAAGTTGGATGGATGGGTTGTTCTTAGAAATTGTTATATAGTGGGTAGATTTAGAAATGTTTACTTTTACTTGAATACATTTCTAGTTCTGTATCGGTACTTTTACGGCACTACTTTTCGTAAACCTGCCTTAACTAATCTATCGTTACTATCATTCATTTTCCAACCCACTTATTCCCTTTTTGGGGTCACAGGGGTCTGCCGGTACACGCTGGACAGGTCGCCAGCATCATAGCCTGTCCAATCAAATTGTGTTTAGGGAAATGTTCCCCGAAAATGAGATCCAGAGAAGGCAACTAATCCAACATCTTTTAGAAGTAGAAATTATTTTGCAAGAAAAACTAGTTTCTTTTGTATTTTTTCTTTTATTGTTTCAATTGCCAGGAAAATAGTAGTTGAAAATTGAATTATGCAGCAGTTATTCTCTCTCGTGCTCTTTTTTCATTATTTCGAATGTTTTGCGCTCTCTACATCTCTCTCAGATGATATTTCAGTACTCTTTACACCACTGAATATTACTCATTTCAACATAAACTTGCTTTTTGTCTGAGTTGAGGACAGCCAGCATTAAAAACACTTCAAGCTGAATACAAAAAGAAAAAAAAATCAAACCTGTTCTGACGCAAGTTAAATAGAGAGAATTTTTTTTATGTTCAGATTTATACCTGTTCCCTTGCTCCCAGGATCAGGCAGATAATCTTTTCTTACATAAAATCTAATCTTACTTCTGTTCTTCTCTCGTGCAAACCAGCACCAGTCAGATATTATCTAACACGTTTTATGTCCAGGATTTTGTGGACCAGTCATGCAATGCTGTTGTAGAGTTTAGGATTATGACTGATCTTTCAGAATCTGGTGCTGAGGCCACTTCAGTACAAGGCCTGGTTCTCCATCTTGAATCTGTCAAAATAGGAACTGCACTGATCCATTGCAGGCATCAGACTCTAGCTTAGAGCTCCTCATCATCTCTTTTTCGTAAACCTGACAGGTGTGTTTCTGGGGCTGTGTGCAGGTGTTTGAGCAGTGCAGCTGCGTGTCTGCAGGGAACCAGACGGCTCGAGCCGGTCAGTGCGACGGCAGGGAGAGCTGCCATCATGTCTTCCCATACTTCCTGGCTCTGTCTGTCATCACTTCCTTCATCATCTCTTTGGGTGGCACGCCGGGGTACATGCTGCTCATCAGGTCAGTCTTTGATCAGGGAGAGAAGGGGTTATCATTCTAATAGTAAGAACTGTAGCTAAATCTGTGTACCATTCATTCATTTAATATTTCATTTGTAAAATTTACTAACCCTTAGAAGTCCCGGGCATTTTTGAGCATTTTTTACTACTGAACAATTTATTCTAATAAATTATCCTTAAACAGTTTTTCATGACAATTTTTGATATCCTTTATTAGTGTAACCCCACCTTCTTTCTTACAACTATTTTTCATTAGATTACACACTAATTCCACAAAAACCTGAAATTGGACCAAAAAATACAACTCTGAGTAGTAAATTTTGTCATTTTTATACTGCAAAAATCTCTTTTTGACAACGAAGCCAGGTCTGCCAGTGGCCATCTACAGCGCATTTGGGTGAGAGGCAGGGATACAGGTCACCAGTCCATCTTAGAAAAAAAATGTAAAGTGTTTATTTTACAAAATAAAAATGTATAAATCCCCCCAAAAAGTAAAGACAAGGTCAAAACAATGTGAAAATTGTATTAAAAAAAAACAGACGAACCTTTCCTAAACCATATACACTATTCCAAGCACTTTCTGTTCCATTGTGCTTTATTTTGTGGCAGAACAAGCCATAACACATGTATTATACTTCCAATGGTTATTCCTTCTTTATAATCGGTCTGTGAAATGAAACTGAAAGACGATTGCACATTTTCTCTCATTTTAATTTCAGATACCCTGGGGTAACTATTGTTTGAATAAAACACAAAATATCGAAGCTGATAATATTTTTTAAACCTACACATTGTATTTGATATCAAAATTAAACAATAGCTGGCTAGTGTCATTTCTACTTACCGGTAATTTAAAACAGATGCTATAATTGGCAAACACACCGGTGCGTGCAGAGACTTCAAAGGGTTTTGTTTTTTCCCAGAGTTTATCGTGGCAACCTGAATTTGCATACTAACCTCTACTATACAACTGGCGCTGTGTGTCAGAGATGAATTTGTTCTGGGAAAAATAGAAAAGTGGAGAAAGAGGAAATAAGTGCTGTTTGAGAGAAGAAACTTCAGGAGAACCTTAATTTAAAGGAGCTTTGACCAGATCATCCTGTGCCACTTATAACTTCAGTATTCAAAAGATTGAGGAAGAAAATGTACTCATTTTCCCGGGAGTGGTCAGAAATGAAGACTTGGCTAACTGTATGTCGTAAAGCAAATGTTTTTTTTCTGCTTTAACTTTCTAAAACCATAAGATCAGAACCAGGGAGGATTCAGATATGTATTACTGATTTAATTTTTTTGTTATAATATAACAGAAAAGAAGGGAAATGTAACATGGTGGCCCATATTTTGAAAAATACCAATACCTGCTAAAACACAATGTAAATTTAGCATGTTTAAAAAAAGCCGTTATGATTATAATAGCACACATTTTTGCCATTTTGGACAGTTTACTAGATTAGTGTATGTCCTCTAGAAATGCATCATTTAAACTGGACTTGAAGCTCATTGGACCTGGTCTCGACTTGACGAACCCTTAACTTGACTATGTGTCTGTTTATTTCTTTCAAGTGTGAGTGAAACAAACAGCAGAGAGGGTCAAAATTTCCTGCTTCTTGTTCATACATTTTTTCTCCTCCAATTATTGAATGTAAAATGAACAACTCCTTTTTAACTCTTAGACGTAAACACACATTAAGAAGAGCTGTTTCTTTAAAGTTTGATCTGGTGTTCCCCAAAGCTGGGTCAGCTGACTTTCCTGGAATGATCTGGACGCTTTCACTAAATTAGGTTAAGAGCGAAAAGCTTTGTTTCCGCCTCAAACTCTCGAGTGTTTCTGTGAATCTCACTTTGAACCAAATATGAGAGATGTTTGTTCTTCCTTCGTTCATGTTAAACAGGGATGAGGTCATTATATGAGGCATGTCCAAAATCATTCCTGCGTGTTTAACTTTGTATACCTTGCTTCAGTGCATGCTCCAGTTTATCTATATATATATATATATATATATATATATATATATATATATATATATATATATATATATATATATATATATATATATATATATATTGGTTACATTATACATTTGTTTCTTTATTGGTTGGGTCTAAATAGCACCTTTGAAGATAAGTGTTAAATGGCTCCAAAAAAAAACATTCCCGTATTGTTACAAGCTAAAGAACCAGATTTGGTTCCATAAAGAACCTTTTTTTTAGAGTGTAACAGAGGAGGATGCAATGCAATAGAGCATTCAAGTTCCAATTGTTATCTGAAAAAAAAAGCCATTTTAAACAGTTTTAAATGTGTTTTTTTTTACTGCTGAAAGTTTTCATTTGTTGAGGAACTTTGAGATGTTGCCCATTTAAACTTCTACTGATATCTTTACTTTGCATCTCAGTTTACTGTGTACGAAAAATGTTTGAAGGAGAATTTCTTTCAGTTCTGGTTTCTTCCACAGATGCATCAAACCTCAGCTCAAGTCCCTGGCGCTGGGATTTCACACCCTCACAACCAGAACGCTGGGTGAGAGATATTTATCTGAATCTCGGTGAAGAAGTTTTTGAGCAGTACTAATGTAAAGATGGGTTTTTGGGGGGGATTCTTTTGCTTGAGCAGCAGGGATTCCCGCTCCCATCTATTTCGGAGCCATCATTGACACCACCTGTCTGCAATGGGGGCAGAAGAAATGTGGAGGGAGAGGAGCCTGTCGAATCTACAACACCACCGCTTACAGGTACATCAGCCTCTGGATTATAGGAGTTAACCAATCGGTTGTTTGCTCACGATGTCACTGCTGAGACATGAAGTGTGAGGTGAATCACTTGGAGTAACAGAAAACGCAAAGTTTCAACTAGTTTACTGATGGTTTACAAAGAGAGTTCCAAAACATATTGGAAAAATGAGATCTTAAAGCTTGTGTCTGTGTTTCGGACTCATTCTCACAGGTATAATGAATACTTAGAGCTCAAAGTAAAGCTCATACAAATTAAAAGTATTCTCACATCACCACCCTATTGGCTTTCCTGCACTGGCTTCCCATCAGTTCTAAATTAGTTTTTAATATACAGACCACAAGCCTGACCTACTCCACACACACCCTCCCAGCAGATCACTGAGATAAATAAACAGAAAAGCCTATGTACTGACAAAAGTCATTTTTTATCTGAACTCATGAATACAAAACAAATTTAATCAAGTTTATTTCAAGAAAATTCTTTAGACATGAACAGGATTTTTACTCTTTACAGTTTACGCAAGTGGTGTAGTGATATGCATATTTGCATTGAACTTTTCAATAAGAAGCATTCAGTTTGGTACAAGCACATAACGAGCGGTTCAACCTGAAACTTTTCTATTTAAAAAAATTCTAAAAAAGAAGTATTGAAGTGAGGGGTGTCAAACGTACGCCCCATGGGATCATTTAGAAGAGAGGGAGAAAGAGTATGTGTGCGTGTGTGTTCACTGTGAGCAGCATTTTTATTTATTCTTCCTTCACAATCTAGAAAACTGTTCTAATATATTGTTTAGCCAAGAGTTTAGCATTGGAAAGCAGCATTCTGTTAATATCACAGGAATTTTGTCTCAGGAAAGAATTCTTGCAGTGAGCCTCAGTCATCCAAGCACGTCTCCGGTATAATATTATAGTAATGATGATGCTGACAAAAATGCAGTCAGCAAAATGGTGATAATACCAAAAACAATTAGCAAAAAGCTCAAAATGAGTGAAACGTAACAAGTTTGATTAAAAAAATGCCTAGTTCTTTAAAATAGCTTTAAATTTGCTTTAAAGAGGTTTTGTTTAATTTGCTTACCCCTGAAGACCATATTTTAAGTATTTTTGTTATAATAAAAAAGAAAATTTAGGTAACTTGTGTATTTTTTGTGTAACTGTGATTTTTGTGAACCGGTACACTCGTAATGTCCAGTTATATGAAAACTGATTTTTATACACCAAAACATTGCTAATTTGAATAAATAAGCATTTTGTCTGTCCATTATATCCTTCACTTAGGTTCTGGAAGTGACCTGTGTTTCTCACTCGGCTACCTTCAGAACTCTTCTATAATTTGTCAGTAATTTAAATATTAATCATTTACGTTTTACAGACCCCAAATCAGTGCCATTTAGTGAAGTACAATAGAAGTACAAGACCTGTGAGATGGGTTTTGTTTCTCAAAATTTTACCACAAACCTCAGTGGCACAAAAAGTGCTTGGAACAGTGTATGCGGTGTTTACTTGGAACAGAGTTTTGTCTGTTTTGTTTTTTTTTTTATTTACTTTGTTTTGACCTTGTTATTGCTTTTTGTGGGGATTCATTAGTTTTTTGGGTTTTTTTTCAATTTTGATTTTTGTTGTAAAACATAAAAAAAAAATTCAATGTCAATTTTCTCAAGATTTTTGGGAGTAAAAAAATGATAACATTTACTACTCTGAATTGTACTTTTTGTACATTTTCAGTTTTGTTAGGGAATTATTGTGTAATGCAATGAAAATATATTTAAAAATTATATCAAGCCTTGTCACAAAAAACTGCTTCAAAAGTAAGTTATTAGGGCAAATTTTAAAGTAGTAAAAAATTTTCAAACAGGCCCCAGACTTCTAAGGGTTATCAATAAGAAGCTGCCTTCCAGCAATGCATGGTTATTTAGGGTGGAACTGTAAGAATCAATTAGAACCTGTGAAGAAGTGCAACAAATATGTGCAAAGTACATAAATGTGAGTAATTAGACATGTACTAAGTTCTTATCTAGTAACATTGTAAGTGCATTCTGGGGTTTAGAACAACAAATGTAATTTTGTCTTTAAAAGGTCAGACCTCGCCTTCATTTAGCTCTTGCTATGCGTCAAACAATGTATTTGTAATTTTCAAACAATCATGACGTTACAACATATGCAAGCTCATCTTGACAACGGGAGTATGGAGACGACCGATAATCTTACCTTACATCAACTGGGCACTGCTCATAAGTTTTTTTCTTATGTTCTTGGTCCAATCAGCACATTTGATCACCTGCAGCCACCTTTCTATCAGACAATTTTATGACAACAACTTTGTTTGTGCTGAAAAATATCTTATTGAACATTTCTTGGCGCACTTGCCAGTCTTAAAGGGCTGAGATGCCCCCTTTATTAAATGGTAGGGGAAACACTGAAGGTAAGTTTAAAATGCTTTTTGTAATTGCTTAACCCCTAATGACAGAAAAATTATACAATTATCAGTTTTTACTCCTGGTCTCCACCCCAGTGAACTCAGTCAAAAGCTGGGAAACACCATCTGATTTCAGCTGTGGAAGGGTTCAATGTATTGCCGTTACCTTGAGGGGCATCAAATTGAGGTATATTTACACAGATAACAGATTATTGCTCTGGTTTGATCTCAGGATAGCGTATCTGGGGCTTACATTGGGCTTACGGACGGTGTCCTTCTTCCTGTGCGTGCTGGGGCTGCTGGTCTTAAAGCGACATGTCCAGAGACAAGAACGAAGCACGCTTTCCAATGGAGGAGTGGGAGCCTCGGCCGGAGAGCTGCAAGCGCTCAGGAAAGACGAGAACCACAGCTGCGAGTCGGAAACCAGTCCGCAGAGTACGGAATACGACCCGGAGCGCGAGACGAGACTCTGACTCTCTCACAAAGGTTCATCCAATGGGGTCGGGCTGGGGAGGGGGGTCATGTTTTATCAGCAACTCTTTCTACGGGACCTGTGTAAATGATGTGAAATAGCAGAAAAGGTTATTTCTTGAATGTACGTGATGTTCGGGGGTAAACAAAACACACGAGAAGAATGTCTTAAAAGCTACCTAATCTGTTCAGATATCAGATTGATTAGCCATCCTGGGTCACTGTGAGAAGAACAGCGTATCATTGTGTCAAGTCTGTGATGAGTTTGTGTCATTGTGGCCATTGTACAACCGGACATGATCTGGCATTGTCAAAAATGCAAGAAATAATTACAAATTGGACGAATGCACTGATAAAGTTGCGTTATTGGTCCAAATAATGCCATTCGAAGACAAAACGCCTGTTTACACAACATCGTTTTTGAATAAAAATTCTATTTTTACATATTAAGGCGTTAATTTAAATGTCATAGGCCTGAATAGTTTGCAGATTTGTTTTAAATGTCCATATTATCGTGTTTAGGTTGGCTTAAATGTTTATCCGCTACCTTCTGACAGCCATGAAACTACAGTGCCAACAAACAGCACAAACATTATGTTTCGGCATTGTTTTGATCTATATGCAAAATTCAGAAATGCAAAAAACCTTATTATCATCGTCGTGCAAACCAAAAAGAGCCAGGGATAGATGAGTCCTTTTGAATTCTGCAAATGAAAGACATTGTTGAGCACATGTAGGAAAAACTCATTGGCCCAAAATGGCCCGTACAATTTCAATTTAAAGTTCAGAATAAGTTTGGCATATTTCACCAATGTAAAATGGGTTTGGGCAATGAAACAGCCGTTGGCACAGTAGTTAATTTTCTCAGTAGCTCAGAGCCCTCTAACTTCTAGTCACCACCTGGGTCATAAGGCTGAATTGTGCAGTTAGTGAAGACTGACCTCTAGGACGCATGGACACCCTACAAAACTTTAGGTCGTTTTTCAGTTTCATTGTCCAACCACTCGCTTTTGAGGTCAAACTTAAATAGTTCATTGTAAAATGAAGGATTGTATTTTCTAAATATCAGCTAAAACCTGGTCATGTGAAGACGGTTCTATTTTTGAGAGAAGTGCATTGAATTGTTCATCGAAGGACAGGCAGAGACTCTCATCGTACATAGATGGCAGATTATCATGTCCACGTCTATCTTTCTTCTCCCCAAAAACCCATATTGATGCCTAAAACCGTTGACCACAACACTGTGTGCTTGAGATTCAGCTCAGGCTTGCCGCGCAGGTTAGGGATTGTTGACCCCAATCAACTCACGTTTTACTCTTTCAAAAATGTTTCCAAATCTTTGAGTCTCTTTTTGTCCTTTAAAAGCCTCTCAATCATGTTTCAGTTTCATTTTGATTCAGATTTGTGACTCAGAGAGCAAACACTCCTGCTTTAAATGCAGCAAAATATATCTTTCAATGCTCACGTTTAGAGGTAAACAAGGTTCCCCTTTGTGAAGGAGAGTCCTCTTGTACAAAAACTGACACATTGTGCTTTTGATTTAATTATTTCGATTGGTGCATAGAGCAAAATTCACAGCATATGCCCAACTTTTAAAAAAACATTCTCATAAATGTGTTCTCTAAACGAACACTGTGCCATTTGTATTGATTTTTTTAATTGAACTTTAACCTCACACCCAATTATTAGATTTTTTTTTTTTTTACATGAAATTGCAATCTTGAAATAATGGTCGTATAAGTTTCTCCTTTTGGAGCCGATATCATAATTTTGAAAAGGTAATTATTTGGTTTTTGAAGCCTTCAACAACAGGGTGAAGCGCATTTAAAGTAAAAAAAAAACACTTTAATTGTCTGTTAAAACACATTTTAAACGACGTAATGAATCGTTCATACGAAACTTCTCCTTTACTTGACGCAACTTGATTGGTAGTTTGAAGTGAAAGGCCATTTTTTTAAAAATTATGATACTGGCACTTTAAATATTTGTAAATGTTACTACCCCACTTCTTGGAAATATTGCTATTTTAATTTTGTCTGAAGTTGAGTTTTCTTTAGTTTAAAACATTTTTTTCCCAAAATCTCAAAACGTTACCTCTGATTTGCAACATTTTTTTTATATTTTTTATCACAGAATTTTCCACTCAAAATGTGTTAACTTTGGATTACAACTCAGTGCTGATCACCTTCCGTATTTAGCATGACGCTGCCCTCTAGCGGAAGAGCATGTAATTGTTCTGTCCATCGCTGCACTTCTGCATCTGCATCAAGGTACCAACCACCAAGGAATAATTGGATCATAATACTAATGATTTCTCAGTGGTTGGCTAAGACAGCACATTGTTTCTACTTGCATTGCCTAAGTGAACAAAGGCTAATTTTAGTTCTCCCGGAATCAAACAAAAGCTCTTCTGTGTGAGAATTGAACTTTATTTACTTAGCAATTTGCAATAGTTGAAACCTAAACATGATTCAGTTGAAATGTAAAGGCTTAAATTGATCCGTGACTGTGTTCGGCAGAAGAAACAGACTCAAAGGTTTGTAAGAAGTGATGGGTGGGTAAATGGCATTTCGAGTTTTGTTTGAACCCTTCCCTGAGGCGTATATCCAGAAGATTCTCAGAGAAGGCTTTTTAATCAGTATGGGTCAGCAAAGGAAGGAAACACTCACCATTGTGCTTTCTCATGTCACCTGACAGACGTTCCTCGAGGAATGAAAGCAAACTGTACAAACAGGTGCATGACCCAGGGTTGTGTAAGTTACCACTTCATCATCGATGTTGTGCGATGTCACTGTGAGAAACTGATGTAAGTGTGTGGTGTTGTGTGTGAAGGGGTGCATTTTTGTGCCAAAAAATGGAAGACAGGAAAGAAGAAGAGCAAGTCTTTTCTCAGGTTGTTCAATCAATTGTTCCTCAAATTTGCAAATAATTATTCTTTTATACTCTTGTAAAAAAATGTTCCTGTCCTTAGGATGTGTGTGTGTGTGTGTGTGTGTTTGTTTCGGGCGATTGAGGTTTACAAGAAATGGCCCAGGAGAGGACTTTAATGGGAGAGGATGAGGGCATCATGGGAAAACATTCAGAAAATTACTGCCTCACGATCAAGACGTTTTTCACCACAGAATTCTTAAGATGTTTTCTTTATTGATTTGTAAAAATAGTCTATTCTGTTTCTCTGAATGTCTTCATTTCTGACTTTTAGGGTCTTTATTGAGTTTTAAAGGGTCTACTCTGACTTTTACCCTTTTTCACTTTGCAACCCTACATTTCTTCTGAATTTCAAATTGTTTCTAAATGTATTTTCAATAAATATATTCTTTATAAATATATATTTTTTCCTCAAATAGCAATTTTTCTTCCGTTTATTTAATTTTTCCTTCAGAATTTTAAAATTGTATTTTAAGCCAAAACTTTGAGAAAAAAAAGATCCCCCTATCCTCTCGGTGCCCCTATCCTCTCCCATGGACTTTAATGTGTGATTTGTAAAGTAAATAAAAAGAGTGGCATTTATATCTTGCTTTTATGTTCGGCCGTATATTACTTTATTTGCTATGTTTTTTTACACGTACAAGTGAATATCCTGATGTATACAAATGCATTTATGTGAAAGATTAGATACAATACATTCTTTACAAAAATAAATACACAAAACAGAACTCTTTAAAGAACAACCCACAAACCATTCCTGGTTTTAATGGTGAAAATACAATCAATCAAACTGTAAACAGCTCACTGAAGCGCTTACATATGCACTCGTCATTTCAGCTACAATTAACAGGAAGGTGAGGTCACAAAACATTCACCATTTTAAGACTTTTCAGCCCATTTCAACAGTTATATAAAGGAAGTCAGGAACCAGTTGAACTTACAATCAATAAAAACAACTTTTGTAATAAAAATGTTTATATTTTGTACAAACTGAACTTCCTGTGTCTGTTCTTTATCATCAACAGTCTGTTAAGAATCGAAGCTAATTTCCACCATGGAATAAACAATAATAAAGGAAAATCAGTGCAGGAATTCAAACCAGAGTTTGTTTGCATAGCTTTTCCGTCTATTGCTGCAAATGTTCAAAACATTTTAAACTTGAATATACACTTGGAATTGATTGACTTAAAATTCAAGATTTAAAAAGTTTGAAATTGAAATTGTAATACAAAAAAGTTGGCTTTAATTTAAAAAAATACATGGAATATGTGCATTTAAACAACAGAACATTTATATGCTTTATTGCAAAGCATAGGATCCTTTTTAATATTCAACCCTAAAATTTCTAAAGTGTTATCCAGAATTAGAAGAAAACGTATGGTAAGATTTAGTATTAGAAATACAAATAGCCATAGAGTTGAAAGAAGATAAAGACGTGAACTTAGAATTAAAACTAAAATATATATTTCAAATATTAATCCAATTTTTTAAATTAACTAATGTATCTCCAAAAAACCTTTTCAAACCCTGAAATATGCAAATTGTTGTTGTTATTATTATAACTTAAAATGGTCAAAATTATTACAAAAGTGATTTGTTTTTTAAATTTTAAACTTTAAGATTGTATTGAAAATGCTACCTTAAAATATATTTACATTTTCAATCAGAAAAGATCTAAAGTTTGAATGTAAACCCTAGAATTACAAAGAATGGTAGTAAATGTAGAACACATGTACCTTTAGATAATGTTTGCTGATAAAACATTAAAGATTAGAAAAAAATAAATTCATTTTTTAAGCAAATTATAATTTAAAGAATTTATTTATTTTACATGAATGGCATACATTTAAATTTAAATCATTGGATCTCATTTGACACTGTAAGCATTGATCTGAATTGATCAATTTATTCGTTTTCAACTTAAAAATCATTTGAATAGCATAATAATAAATAAACGCTTGAGATGTCGCTACAAGAATCAGAGAAAACCTGGCTCAGTCAGGATCAGCCAAATCCTCAAAAGAAACCACATATATGTTGTATTTTCAAGAGAAAATGGTGTAAAATCTTAACAAAAGAAAGTTGCACAAAATATTCTGAAGTCTGAGCTGCGACAAATTTGGTGCATCCCATGGTGGAAAGGGCTTCGGTTGGGCGCTGAGAAGCATTGCAACACATTGTCAATACGCCACACCAAACCCTATTTTGGCAACACACACGTCTTTTTCGCGATACACAACAGTTTCATTCAGGGTATTCTGCTTATTTTGCAAATCTGAAAAAGGTTGTCAATTATGAGCGAATCCAGACATCACTTTCCTTGGTTTTGGGGTGTGAAGTAACCCTAGATGTGTTCTAATCTTGTAAACCGTTTCATCCTGTTAAGCATCAAATGCACACCAGCGTCTACCTCAAAGAGACTCAAAGTGAAGCAAAGCTGGATCTTTCACGCGACCGTCACTCGCTTCAGCTCAGTGTTTGATCTCAGGTGAACATCTAGCTACCTCTGGAGGTATCATTAGCCAACATGCTAATCCATCTGTCCTTCACTTCTGTTTATCTCTGTATACTATTTGACTTCATTAAATGCTGATCAAAGATGTTTCTGCTTCTGGTTCTTTGGGAAAATAGCTCTAAGGAACAAAAGAGATTTGGTTTATTTTAACAGAACCGATGAAGAAAACAACCGAAGAACCCTCAGTGCAGCAGGCAACAATCAATATGGATTTTTCTCTTCAGAAAAAAGTGCAAACATGTCCTTTACTACTTTAGATAAATATATTACGTTGAAAGAGACAGAAAGCACAACATAACATCTACCTTTCCGAATTTTTGTTGTTGACTTTAAATCAGATCATTTACTCATTAAAAGGAACATCGATGTATCTTTTAATCAGGAGCTTTTTTAGGAAAGACCCAACTACAAAAAACCTTAAACTCAGCAGAATTCTACAAATAAAGATAGGCCACTCCCCTAAAGAGAGTGTACGACATCATCATTTCTCTCCCACTAGGTCAAAGACAACTCTTGAAAATACTGTAGTCAACAATCAAGAAATGCAAATTTGGACGGAGGACAAATTAGTCTTTTCGTTCCTTAATAACTATAAAAGCAGGTCCTCTTCGTCTCTTTCTTGAGTGGTGATTTATTGTAGATCATCAAATGTTAATTTCTTTAACGCAAAACGATTTCTTAGTACGAGTTTCAAAAAAGAAACATAAAGAGACGGAGATTAAACAGATTTGTTTACATGGAAGAGTGTTCGGCCCCTTTTAAGGTCACCGAAGGTCACATGTTAAAAATTGCTTTTGAAAAGTTTGCCGTTTTCTCAAAATTCCTCAAAAACAAATGATGAAAAAAGGAGCAAGTCTTTTTATACGTTGTAAACATTTTTGATCATTTTTTTATAACTCTAACAATTAAAAGAAAAGCTTTAGCTTTAACATAAGAGCAGGTTTTGCTCTGTTTCTGCATTCAGAGCGTGTCTTTAAATGCAGAAATACAGAAACGGATGATGCTAAGGTGGAAAAGTGGATTTAATCACAGTTTGAAGGCTACAGGTGAGTGTACCTGGGTGTCACTAGTCATCTTTCTTGTCTCCTGCGTCCAGCTGATTCTAGGAAAGAGAGAAAACCAGGAAGTGGATTTAGCTTTCTGCTGGATTTAGCTAAAGCACATGCTAAGCTATGCATAATTTCACTTTATTCAGACTTGAACTACAATAGTTAAATATTTTTTCTTTCTTAAGACTTAAATTAACAGAATCAATAGCTACAACATTAATCTAGTGGTGCATCAGCATTCTTTGCTGGTGCATGAAGGGCCAGAGGATTCACAAACTGGTCTAACCTTGAGTCCACATTTTGATTGAAAGTCTAATTTTGATCTGAGGTTTTACAGAGAAAAAAGATGTTTTGAGGTTTGATTTAACAAAATCCACGTGCAAAACGGTGGGCTTTGTGTACCGTATACTACATACGGTTTTCTTGGGCGACTGCAGTGAAGCAGCATTGTTCTTATGATATACCAAGTAGTTTTCTACACCAGTAAACCATCATCCCTTTCATTTTATTTGCATGTTCTCTCGCGGTCCTCTCTAATCATAGAAGCTTCTCTCTGTTCAAACACTCCACCCTCTCTCTGTGGATCCTGAAAGGTGTACCTGCAGCTGCTGGTGCTCCTGAAGCAGACGCTCGTACTCTTTGCTCAGACCTTCGCTTTGTTTCTTCAAGATGTCCAGATCTGAGTGGGACCTCTTCAGCGCTGCAAAGAAACATGGAGAAGAGGGTGAAGAGCTGCATACGCTTTAATCTCGAATCAGAGTCGTTTTTCATCAGAAACCTCTTTCAAATTAACCCAGAAAGTTGTCTGAGCTTCTGACGCACTTAAATTCCACCACCGATTTTGTTTCAATCGTTCAATCCTCTCTCCACTGAAGGGTTGCTGTACTGCTTCACTTACAAAGGGTGCACAAAAATATTGATACACTTTTTTTGTTTGTTGTTACGGCGCAGACCACTAACGAGTATTTAGTAATTAGTTCACTGCTAGCAATGAAGGTTGAAACAGTAGATCCCTTGCTTCATCATTCAGGGTCCTGGGTCCATATTACATTCTAAATACTTCAAGAACAAATCAGAGACGGCACTTGACAAGGCACCACTTTGAAATCCAGATACGAACGTTTAACGTTAATAAGGATTTGCTTCGAACTAATTAAAACAACACTCCACTTTTTAAAATTAGTTCTTTCTCCACCTCCACCTAAGATGATAAACTGCTTTTTAATCTATTCTGCCATTCTCCAGATCTGGAGAAGATACTTTTTGCATTGAATCCAATCAGACTACCAGTAGCGGTATTTGGCATGGGCAGTGCATGCGAATCTAAAAGCAGAGAAATGTGTGTAAAATAGAGAATTTTGAGTAAAAGAATTTGCCATAATATTAGACAAATGTGAACAAAATATAATTAAAAATAAAACTATGTCATGACCCCTTTAAATAGTAAAAATATGGCCAGTGTTTCCCTTACCATTATATTAGGGGGGCGCACACACACACACCCATCAGCGGACAGACACCGCGCGTCGGAGAATATGTCGCAGCAGGCAAAAATATCAGCGTTTTTTAAACGCTCCCAAGGTGGTGACGATGACAGCACGTGTTCTGCTGCGAGCAGCAGTCGGTGTAGCTTTCCTACTCCGAATCAAAGTACAGAAAAGAGCCCAAGTGCTGCATGTCCCGCCCCTGACAAGCAGCAAAAGTCTAGCCACCACAGAACGACAGGTTTTGACCCAGCTTAGCTGTCAGAGGCGAAATACTCCCCCTGGCTGTACAAGACTGATCTTGGTAAGTAAGTAAATACACACATGCATGAATGAACGAATTGATAAATAAATTGCTTAATTAATAGCTAGCTAGTTAGTTAGTTATACAATGGCATTTCCTGCTTTAAACTATCACTATGTTAAGTTGATTTTTACTGTTGTTACTATCAGTTATCACTTTTAAAGCCTAACAGTTAAAGTATTTACAGGTCAAAACAGACATTCGCAATAGGCTGCAAGGGGACCATCTTGCAGCCTGCATGCGGATCTCAATAAATGGGCCAGAAGTTTCAGACTATCCATACCAAGATGCTCTGGAAATGTTCTTTCAGAAGCCCAGAAAGATGCACTGCAGTGACAAAAGCTGCACACTTTGTGAATAATTAACATATTAAATCTGATGTTTAGTGTTTAGTTCAGTGTACAGTTGTTTAGTTATTGTACAGTAATTGTTCAGACATTATCCCCCCCCCCCCCCAAGACCATGATACTAGGGGAAACACTGATGGCATTAATATACAAATCATTTCCTCATTTTAAACTAAAACGCTATTGGTCTAAAACGATAAAATCAATAGATAAAATGAGTCTCAGACAAAATCTAAGAGGACAATGTGATTTAAGGCTGAATTTAATAATGGAGATCGCTACTACTGTTCTATTTTAAATGCTTTCATTGCTTTAGTGGTTTCATCTCCTTGATAAAACCTACTTCCTACTTGTAAGTGAGCTGTGAGTGCCAGTAAAGTCCCTGACCTTCACCGCTGCTCTTCAGCTCCTCCGTGAGCCTCTGCATCTCACTCTTCAGGAGTTTGGTCTCTTCTGAGTCCTGGTTTCCACTCTTACGCTCCGTCAGAGCCTGCAGAACACAAAGATCCATCCTTGAAGTTTTATTTGGGAGTATGGGATATAAACGTGGAGGAATGCTGATCTATGCTAAGCTAATGCTGAAAGAGCTGACAGTGAACTGGCAGCAGTGAGAGATGCGTTTTATAGCATCAGAAGAGCCAGTCAGTCGGATTGAACAATGTCGCTAAAAGTTGACAGGAAAAGACATTTTTTAGGCTGAAAAGTATCACAGTGCATATACAAATATATACGAGTCCTGATCGGAGGTGACATGCGATTCCGATCGAGTCTGAAACCATGTGACTGAGCCAGATTTCCAATCACGTGATCGGATCGGGAAATCTCTAATGTATACCTAATGTTGACGATAGCATGCTCCATCATAGCCAATTCTAATTTGGTTGGTTGGAAGGTGTCTGACAGCAGCACTGGCCACTAACTGAGGTATAGTCAAGAGTGCCAACCAAAGTTTTTTGGGTTGCTGCCATTTCCTGATGATAGCTTTTATTAAGGGTTAAATCAGTTTACACCATCACACGCCATCAAGACCAGTAAGTACAATGATAACACTTCCAACCCCCGTATGTCCTCCATGTCCAGCAATGATGAGTTTTTACCTGTTTGAGCGTCTGATTGTCCTCCATGTACTTCTTGGCAGCTTTGTTGGCACTTTCGGCCTGGATCTGGAGAGCAGCGATGCTATCGACAGCCGTGGCCAACTGACTGATGAGAGTGATCACCCGTCGCATCACCCTGCGAGAAACACAAGCAGCCATGACTCTCGTATAGCAGTTGATTGGCATTAAAGAGCTGAGTTTGTGTTCGGCAATCGAGCAGCAATCTCCATCTTTACTTCAGGATTGGTAACAGGAAGTGGGTGAACAACTAGAGGTGTGCGTTGTATGTTGATTGATGTGTAATTAATCAAGCAGTCAAACCCTGTCCTAAAACTACTACAACTGGATCTCTGTGATGTAGTAGTTTGTAAGCCGGATGGTCAGGATGTGCACTTTGATTCCCGATCCCGACAGTCTTTCCTAGCCACCAAAACAACATTGCAATAAAAGCCTACATATTGGTCCGGTTCTCATAGTGCTCAAATCCAATCTTCTATTGTCTCGGTCTTGTCACAGAACCAACAATCGCAGTTTTGGTCTAATCTCAGTCTCGACTCTCTGTGGTCTCAGAATCATCCTGGTCTCAGCTGTCTCTGATCTTGGTCTCAGCTGCACATGTGTTCTGGTGTTTTTAATCCAAGAACAAAAAGCAAACCGCAAGCTCTTTCATCAAATAAAACATTATTATTGCCTATTTTTTCATGCCTCTCTTGAAATATACCCAATCTGCAGCATATTTTCTCACAATAAATAACAGCATATTGTTCTATATTTTCACACCAACAGTGTGAGCACTGTGTAACTGTATTAACTTTGCCTTCACGGAGTACAAATAACATTTCTGTACAACTTCCATGAAGATGAAACATTCAGCTGTGTGCACATTTTCTCAAACTAGAGAGATTCTGGAACAACGTCATCGTTCACCAGGCATCTCGAGAGAAAACACCACAAGACTTAACTTTGAATTCTCAAAAAATGTGGTGAAAACGTCCAAATATGAAAATGCCGTCCAAAGTTAATGGGTTATAATGGAAACACTTTGCAGTAGGCACGGTAGGAGATATTATTAAATGTTTTTAACTAAAATAACCTCTATAAAACGTGTAACTCGAGAACCTTGTATGACTGTAGGATGAAACCAACACAGCCATACTCATAGGTAATTTAAATGAACTTTAAATTTATCTTAATATGGACGTCTTCATTACACATACAAAATTCTCAAAAGAGGTGAGAACTGTTGATGTTATTTATAAGTTCTTAATTGAGGGATTGTTGTTTAAAAGACAAAATAACAGAACAACAATACAATTACAGCAACAAATATGGCAACATCTATGGTTTACAATAAAGAAAAGTGTTTGTTTTAGGTAGTAATCTTGACTTGGTCTCAGTCAATCATGGTCTTGATCTTGGTCTGGGTTTAGCATGCCTTGGTCTTGTCTTGGTCTTTGTACTCTCTGATCTCGGCTGGGTCTTGGTCTCGGTCAAGGTCTTGATTAAAAATATGTCAAATATGTCACTATCAGATTTTCTCATCTTAAAAACAACTTAGTGACTTGAGAATATTGGAAGTCATAAAAAGTGAAAGTAGTAAAGGAATATTGTTGCGTACAGCCAGAGGAAGAGGGAAAACCCGGAGATGTAGAGGTTCCTCTGGGCCCGGAAGAGCTTCATGTGCATGTGGTCGAACATGTTGGGGTGCAGTTTGGCCTCTTTGGATTGATCAGGGCTGGAGTACTTCCTAACCTCTCTCAGGGCGTCTGCAGACACACAGAGAGGAGGTGATGGGAGTTTGTAAAAAGAGCTGGTGACAATTTATTTTCTGGGTCAGAAATGATCTAGCAATGACTGATAACTGCTTTGTTTACCACTACAAGTTGTGCCTTACAGCTCCTTTCTAAGTTATTGTATCTACACAGCCATGGATTGTAATGTGCAAAATCCACTTTAAAAGTAAGAATAAGTATGTTATGTGTATGAATGTGTAGTTAAATAAATGTCGATTTGGAAATTCATCAGATATTTTACATGAAAAACAGCAGTTTGAGATTTACCTTTTCTAACTTATTTATGAACTGAACTATTCATTGTGTTCATTAATGGGAAACAAATAAATATTAACATGATGTAGCTGTTTTCCTACAAGAAAATTAATTTGGTTGTAAACCTTCCTCCTAATTCAATCCGAAAAGCCAATTAAAAAGATTTTGATCATACTTTAAAGTGTCCAACTCAGATATAAGTTCATAGGTACCAAGTTCCTGCACGCATACTGCATGGATATAGAAAGTTTCGCCCCAAAGCGATGTTTAATAAGAGAATGTGCCGAACCGAGGAAGAGAACGATGAGGATGATGATCATGGTGAGGAAGCCCTTGTTCCAAAACTGGGACAGTCGGCTCCAGATGTTCCACTTAAACACCCTCTGCCACCTGCACACAGGTGCGCCAGATGTTTTAGAGAATCACAAGCAGTTAATAGCGTGCAGATAGCATCTTACCTCAGAGCCGAGATGAACGGCACACAGAAGATGAGCAGAACGGCAATTTCCACGTACAGGAAAGAGGCCACCGCTGTCCACTGCAGCGTCATGTTCTTTTCACTAGAGGAGAAATTGTCATGTGAGGAGGTTGTGAAGCAAAATCAGAACTGGGGTGTGATTTGCATGATCCAAATGAATGAAAAAGTTGATTTAATTAAAATAACTGTATCACTTTTTTTCAATTGGTGCATTTGAACTGTAGGTTGGACTGTTGGCCACCAGGGTTCTGAAAACTTACACCAAGTTTAGTGTCAATATGTCAAACTTTTGCTCCATGCTCATTTCTGACACACAGCCAAAAGAAACACTTCATTTCGGTCCACCACTAACAAATTCACAGGATTTATTTACTTTTTCCAAAAGCAGGAAATTCACAAGAGGATTTGGCTTTTATTATACAGTGGTACCCCGAGATACGAAACTAATCCATTCCAGGGTGACGTTCGTATCTCTAACATTCCGTATCTCAACGCAAGTTTTACATGTAAAATGCCTAATCCGTGCAACGGCTCTCAGAAACTACGGTATAAGTAGATGAAAAAAATGGAAAACCAGAGAAAAATCAAGTAACGTTTCTTCATCACAAATGCAAAACCTTACCTTGAGAGTAAGGCGATGTGTCGGTGGAACAGATGGCAGAAAACATTAAGGCACCAAGTATGAAAGTTGACTTTTGAGAGATATTTCACGAATTACTGACACAAACACGGTTTCAACCACAAGCGCAAACAGATGGAGAGACGCTTCTGAGAAAGCATCAATGAGTTTCGCTAACTTGCGCTACAGAACAGCACTTTCCACGTTATTTCTTTAACGACACCTTGACTCTAACATTTGTTATAGCACATTATTGGTAAACTATACATAATGTTTTGCTGTGTTGTTGAAGTGTTTTGAAGCGTATCAGGACCCGGAAGCGCAACGCAAAGTAACCCGAAAGCACAGCATGACGTCATGACGTCAAGCAGAAAATATAGCAGAACTGCTTGTAGTTGTTAGTATCTCAAATTTTTCTTCGTATCTTGAATCAAAACATTTCCTGCAAGACCTTTCGTATCTCGAGCGTTTCGTAACTCGAAGCATTCGTATCTCTGGGTACCACTGTATACAGATTATGTTTGTCAATAACCTTGACTTAGATGAAGATTAGATCACATTTCATAACAAATTTATTCAGAAAACAATGATATTTCCAAACATTAACATATTTTTCTGGTTTGACTGATTCTTCCTTCATCCATTAATGTTTGCGTAAGTGAAAGTCAGAGATAGAAGACTGAAATGTCTTTCAGTTTTATATAAAAAATGTACATCAGATCAACGGCACAGTAAACTATCTAGACACGTTTGCAAAACATATAAAATCTTTTGACCACAAGGTGGTGCTGACACAAATCCTTCAGAGAACCTTCAATGCATGACAAATGGACACAAATATTTGCAGAATTAACGATTTTTGGTTGTATTAAAAGGTAATGAAATGCTGAAATAATTGATGCGAGACTTTCATTAATTTAATAACTGTTTTCTATTTACGTGCAATAGAATCATCAACAATTAGAAGGCTATTAACTTCAATAAAATGTATAGTATGTGTAAAACATTAAACTGTCATACATCAAATTAAAAGATGTATTAAAACTACCTTAAAATGGCATAAAAACCACACAACACCGAGCTCGGTTCATGCTGACAATCTATACGTCCTACAAAAAGAAGTGTGTAGCTGGCCCCAGGGCCGTGTAGATTTCCTCTATGAATAATGTTTAGAGAACTGTTTATTGTTGCTCAAATATGTGTTATTCTTATTGAATGTGGCACAGCATACATTCAACTTTCTTATAAAGGTTTCATGAAGATAAATAAATTCTTCAGAAATGAAAGACATTCGTTTGGTAGTTTGGAAATGTGGCTAATGTGATTAGCAGCACTTGATGACCAAATGAAATAATACATAATAAAGGCGTATATAAACTGTTAATCTACTGTGGAAAAATAGCAACCAAACTATTAATAACGTATTGTTATAATTCTTATCTGTAGTGGTTTAAACTCGGATCAGAGCAAAGGTCTTGACTGGGGGTGTGTTCAGTTTAAAAAATGAAGACAGAGCAGTGATGTTAGATTTATTTTCGCTTTTCGATCTTAAAGAGAGCTTTTATGTAAAGCTAGTGTAGGAGACAAAGTGTAGAATGTTAATAGGTTTGTTTAAACATGATAGTGCTACGTATACATAATAATAGGGGTGCGAGTGTAAGGAACGGATATAAGATCGACTTGCTCAAACCGGAAATAAACATAATGTTAAATAGCAGACATCAGCTTAAGCAAAAAGAATAAGATTACTCGACAAATTGCCATGTGACTTACAGTAATCAACAGTGGTGATGAAATCGGAAGAATGAGCCAAAGTTTAATATCAAGAGGAAAAGTTTGCAGCAGGCGAGCGTAGTACTGTTCCTCGTCACTGGAGTGGCGTCATAAACGCCTTTGCCCATACTTTTGCATTAGCACCCCCCAACCATGTGCAGCTATGTAATGTTTAGATTAATGCTACGTTACAGGTACAAAATAATTCCGGTTTAAGATCATAAACAGATCTAATTAGTCCTAGAATATTAGCAAGAAATGTCTTTCAGTTTTGTGGAATTATTATTTTAATTCGTTGAAACGGATGTGTAAATAGTGTGTTTTTCTTGTTTTCTATGATGTTTTTTAATATTTTATTGTATCGTATAGTATTGTAATTTATTTTTGTATTAGCGGAACACTGTGGTAGATTCTCGTTGGTCGCACGGACGCATTTTAAAGCGCACTTCCTATTTTCCACCATGAGACTTTGCGGTATATTCAGCCAGCTGCTTTACTTCCACGATCCCCCTCACAATGCATCTTTTCGCTACTGAAAACCTTGTGCTCCTAGACAATTAAACATTCATTTCTATATTATTAGAGTCATTCATATATTATTCATGAGCCATTTCACCGAATGGGTGCCATTTGTGTCCCTGGGACTTTACATGTATACAAAAGCATTGCTTCATAAATACATTTTATTACTAAGCAAAGTGTACCACATGTTATCATTTTTGCAAATTTAAGCTATAACGTAGCATAGTAATAAAATTCACATCAAACAAAAACTAGGATTTATTGCTTATTCCAAGTCTGTGACGCTAAACTTCACCATAAAATATAATTTAAGATTAAAAAGATCCTATATAATGTTTAAACAAATATCTATACTTTCTAGTACCCAACTTTTGATTATACATCTAATAAAACATTAAAATAAGTTACTTAAGATGGACCAACACCCATTCACAAAATTTACGTATATTTGACAAGTTACAACAAGCAAATAGCACCCATTTGGTGGATTGGCTCTCATATTATTAGTTTTTACAATTTTTCATAATACCATGTTGAGTATTTAATGCAGTCTGTAACATGGCTTTATGTTAGACATTTTGCATTGTAAATGGGAAAGTGCTCTGTTTATCTAGTTATTTCTTTACTTCCAACTTACAGTTGCTGAAATGGATGACGTTCAACTGAATCTGAAGTTCTCAGTTTTAAGAGCAACATGAATCCTGACCAATCTTTAAGTTGCACCATTTGCAGAAATGCAGTTGCAAAAGCTCCACCATGCTTCACTATTGCCTGTTGACTTATTGTACTGCTCATCAGCCATTCAACGAACAAACTGGATCCTCCTCCAGCCCAATATTACCATTTTGACTTATCAGTCCAGATCACCTTCTGCCATTTTCGCACCATAGTTCCTGTGTTTTCATTTTAGTCTACTGAAAACAAACGAAAATACAACTTACAGCGTCATATAAAGTTTTCTGACATTAGAAATAAAACATATCACACCAGGGTTTTAAAAACTATTATATTGTTTTAATGTGCAACTTCAATGCAGCTCTATGCACAGAATTGGCTTTTTGTTTAATTGTTTAATGCTTTGTTAATTTGTTTTGAAAAATTGCGCCTTAATCAAAATAATTGTCCAGAGCAGTCCTAAAAATAATGTGTATCTTTGGCATAGGAGGGCAAACAGTTAAAAATTAAGTGATTTGCAGTTTTTATATCAGTGTCACAGATGCTGCAGTTGTTGCTTTCTATGTTGAACCTTTGACTGTACCGTTAACGTAGCTTTAACTTTGAATTACACATATCTGTTTATTCCATACCAGTGAAGTTTTGACAGCACGTGTGTCACAAGAAGAAAATGTTTTGTTCCGACTTCCGAACCATACTCCAATCCAAAAGGTGGCGACAGCGCTGTTTGCCAATCGCCCAAACACCTACAACACAGAGAAAAACTCACTTCCTGTTCTCGTAGACGAAGACGCGCTGCATTCAGATCACCTCCCTTTCTAAGCCCCCAAAATGATACTTTTATGGCCCAAAAACACCCCGGATCAATGCTGATCACTACATAAATAGGCGGTTCGTCATATTATGTTTAACAGAATGGCTGAATTTGGACCAGATTCGGGCGGTCGAATGAAAGTAGGTTGCTGTCACAAATGCTACCACAATGAATCCTTTGTTCACAATAACAATATTTTTTTTACAATCTCATTTCTCACAGGGAATTACTATCGTTAAACCTATTGTCTTTGGGAACGTTGCGCGTTATTTTGGCAAGAAGAGAGAAGACGATGGCCACACTCATCAATGGACAGTTTATGTCAAGCCTTACAGAAACGAGGTTTCTCTTGTTTTAATACATTTTTAACTGTTGCTAGTAAAACTAACATCCTCATTTACTCACCTTCCTGTTGAAACACGTGCAACATTGACACAGGAAGTTACAATACCAGCCATTCACTCAAACCTACAATCACGCATTGTGACGACCTTTTGCACTAAAATACACTTTAGTTCTGTTGGAGAATTGAGCTGCTTCAACTCTACTAGTATAGTTTGTATACTCGCTGTATATATTATTTTCTCTGTGCCTTACATGTGAATTGCATATTCTTCCACTTCAAGCCTAATGTTTGTAATTCACATTATTTTTTTAATGTTCTGCTGCTTCCTCAATATTTAAACATCTTCTTGTGTAGTTATTCCAGATGCTTAGTGCCATTTGCATATTTTGAACTACATCTTCTTTTGGCAAAGGTGCTCCAATAAATCTCCTTCACATTTCTCCTCTTAAATATTCTCCCCTTCTCACACATCGTCTGCAATGTAAAGGAGGGTGGCTTTCACATGCATAAACTAGTACATAAATATTGCTGTTTTCTTTCACAGGACATGTCTGCTTATGTCAAAAAAATACAGTTTAAACTGCATGAAAGCTACGGGAATCCTTTAAGAGGTGCGCAACTCACCGTCATGCTATTATAAGAATGAGAGTTTAAGCTTGAAAGATTGCTCTTTTCATTGCAGTGGTTACAAAGCCTCCATATGAGATCACAGAGACGGGATGGGGAGAGTTTGAGATCATCATTAAGATCTTCTTCATCGACCCCAATGAGAGACCGGTACTGCTGATACTCAAATACTCAACTTTCACTTTTTTTTCCTTTTTGGTCCAATAATTTAATCGACTTATATACTGTCTGCTTCTCAGTTGCATTTCGTAAAGTCATTTACAAAGTAAATCCTAATGCAATACACGGACAATGCATGTTTCCGTTGGAATTGTGGCCCAATGGAGTGGCATTGTTGAACTTACAAGTGGGCCGATTTGCATTGCACACCTGAAATGCTGGTTTGGTCATCCTAAAATTTCATAGCCAAACTCTGTCGTTTAAGGGGTTCGGGGTCATCACTTCCGAAGCACTATCTTGACTGGATGCGTTCCTAAAGAACAGTCTCCTGCCACCAAAAGCAAGATCACATGACTGCGCATATTGAGTTTTGTCTACGCAAGTAACTTATTACATATTTAAAAAGGCCTTACAACACAGCAACTTCCTTTTTTTATTTGATATTTGGTGGCAGTTAACTATCATGAAGTCACTATTTTGTTCGCTTGGACTTGTTTCATGTAAACGGTACGTTATTTGCAAATTTTTTTTATTCTATTTTCCAGTTTTGCGTATAAATTTAATTTGCATCATTGGATAGAAACATGGCTAATAATGCAACTGCATTCAGGTAAGGGAAGTATGGTGGAAGAAGACAGATGAACTTATCTGGTATAAAACATCCTCATATTCAATCGCTTGCAGCAAGGAAAGTGCTACCGTAAACACATCAGCTCGACATTTTGGATACAAACAACCACAAAACTGCGCAACAATTTGATTACATGATCTGTTAAATGATTGATGGATAGTGAGAGAGTGAAAAGGTTGGCAGTGAGTGAGTGAGTAACCGAGCGTTTAATCGAGGCTTAGCATTGTGATGTCCATCGGCCATCGCCCAGCTCTACTCACTATTGCATCTCATCTTGTGTTTTCCCCTTCAGGTGACTCTCTATCATCTCCTGAAGCTGTTCCAGTCAGACTCCAGTGCCATGCCCAAGAAAACGGTCGTCTCTGAGTTCTACGATGAGATGGTGAACAGCAGTCTCTTCACACCCCACATTCAACCAAAATCAAAAAGGCATTGTAAAGTTTGTGACGGGGACCGATCCATCACCAGGATGGCAGTGAGATCATTAAGGTCTTCTTCACCAACCCCAACGAGAGACTGAAACTGCTGAAATCAAATAATCCTAATTTATCTGCTTTTATATCTTTTATTGTTGGATTAAAAGGCTGGTTCGAAGGCCGCCGGTGACCTTCCTGGAAGGAGTTTGCATGTTCTCCCGTGGGTTTCCTCCAGGTACTCCGGTTTCTCCCACAATTCCAAAAACATGCGGTTAGGTTAATTGAATAATCTAAATTCCCCTTAGGTGTGAATGTGTGAGTGTTGCCCTGCGATGGACTGGTGACCTGTCCTGGGTGTACCCCCGCCTCTCATCCAATGTGCGCTGGAGATTTTTGTTATGTCAAAGGAGCTAAATTTAAGAGGTTCTGGTATTTTAAAGGCATTAAGAATCAGGTTCATTTTAGTTATTGATATCGTAGTTCAGCCAGAAAAGTAATGCTGGGACCTTCCTGTGGGAATTTCTACCCCCAATTTCTGCATCATGGGGTTGAGTGTGTAGAACAAACCCACACTTCAGACTCTTGGCGGGGGTTATAGATCTATTATAGGTCTTTTTCTTGACTGCTTTCTAGTAAAGTAACCAGTGGCGGTTGGTCAATAGAGGGCACTAGGGGGTCCTTCTTAAAAATTTGCATATTGTGATAAAGTTCATTATTTTCTGTAATGTGCTGATTAGACTTTTATATATTTCAGATTCATTTACACACAACTGAAGTAGTTCAAGCCTTTTATTGTTTTAATATTGATGATTTTGGCAATATGCTCATTTTTTTTGAAGGATCTGTCTACACAGTGCTCACAATAAGTTGGTGGTATTGGGAGAGACTCAGCTGTCATACATTTATTGTGCTTTTCTCTTCAGAAATGCTTGGGATAGGGAGGCATTAGTATTGTGATGATACTCACCTCATGTTGTGTTTTCCATGCAATAGTGTCATTGAGTGCAGGTGTGCATTTCTGTGGCTTACAATACCAATACACAACCCTTTTCGATTTGGCATAATTTCAACATTCTGTGGGTGCAAACAGAATAAGAACACACTGTCACTTATCGAACGAGCTGCAGCACCATGTTGTTGGGTGCCGCGGGGAAAGTGGCAGTCAGTCAGATGTGAAATGAGCCTGTCTCAAAGTGTCATTGGCAGACTTGCATCACGACACAGAACAACTGGCAGAGCCCATGACAGACTCAGGACTGGAGCCCCTGAGTGACAGACCGCAATGGTGACCATCTGCACACTCAGACATCATTATGGAACTATGGAATTATGTTTATGAGATATGGGGGTTACTAGGGTTTCCAGACAAACTATTTGCAACCAACTCCGCCACATTGGCTTGTATCCCAAATGACCACTGAGGGCCAGGGCATTGTTGCTGGAGAAGGCAAGGGAGCGATATACCGAACATGGTCCCTGGGATTAAGGTCTGTACATATTGGGTCTGATGTAGCACTCGTGTGGTCCGATTTGTGATGTCACATTGTTGCCCATGGTTCAATATCAAAGAGGGATGCACGAAAATTCATGGTTGAAATGAGGGTGGGTGTGTAGAGGTTTTTAGCTTTGGTGGAGGAGGTGCCAAAGTCTGAGCTGGTATCACCAATCAGCCCTGATTTGGTTATTCTTGATGACTCAGTGACCTCAGAGAGCCGATCGTTATACCTCGGTTCTACCACAACACTCTGTCATGGATGTAAATGCTCCACCACATTGTGGCAGATTGACTAGAGTAAGTTGGAGCAACCCACATGGTGCGTCTTTTTACTGTCTACTTTTTTGCAGTAAAAAATATTGAACTAATGAATATTAGTTTAAGAGTTTTTTTTTTCTCAATGATTGTTCGTAACATCAAAAGCGAACTTTTATTTATTTAAATTTCAGACCAATTAGGAATACCACACATGCCCAACTTTTTGTTAGTGTATATAATTATGTAGATAGTTTGTAGAGCTTTGTTTCGATTTGGTGAGAGGTTAGTAAATAATATTGTTTGTGTGGGGACACAGTTGAATGAGCTCATGGACGGGCGTTCTTCTAACATCGCCATCATCGCAGTAACAGAATTTCAAGGCATTAGCAGGGCCTTGTTGAGCCCAGAGTTTTTGCTAGCTGCCTGGATTAACATACTAATGGCCATTTTTGGACCTATGTCATCATTGGCACTAAGATGGTCAAAGATGAATCTGTGCAGGAGAGAATAAGAAACTGTAGAAAGGTTACTGAATCACTAAGAAAACTTGATTTAAAGGAACTTGGGCAGGATCACCTTATGGCATTAATAAGTCAGAATTCAAAATCATCCCTAAGTTTAACCAAAAAGCTTTGTGCGCTCAAGAAATTGGTGTATTTTAAAGTAAACACTAAATGTGAAGTTCTTTATATGTTTTAAATGGTACAAATGTGTTGGCCTTTTCTAGTATGCTAGACATGCACCAGCTCCCACTGTGTCAGATAAACTCTGCTCATTAGGGGTGTAACGGTTCACGGGGATGTATTGAACCGTTTCGGTACGGCCTGTTCGGTTTGGTACACTTGGGTACCGTTTCGGTATTCGGAATTTTTATTAAATTATATAAATTTATTATTAGCACGATATTAAGCGCAGCGGAACTATATTCCTAGGCGAGTTTCCGCACGGACGCTATTGAGTGAAACACAGTAGCGCTGCACGAGTAGCTGTGAGAAATGGACACAGCGAAAGAGAAGCCAGAGCTTGAAGACCCTCCCACCTCACTACGGTCTCCTGTTTGAGAACACTTTGGCTTCTCTGTTAAAATACATAACGGGGATAGACGAGTGGATAAATTTAAAGTTGTATGCCGACATTGTTCCACGGAGATCGGGCAGGCAACACATCTAACATTTTCTACTGCTGGAGATATTCACTGCAACCAGATCTGTGCTCTCTTCAGAAAATGTGGATAGGTTAATCTATCCTAACTATCCTAACTAGTTGCAGTATTTCATTTTTTGTTTAAAAAAATTTTTCTTTATAAAGAGTGCAATTTATTTAAAAAATATCACCCAAATGTGTCACTTTTATTTATTTTATGCAAGAATTCTATTGTGCATTGGCAGCTTTTCAAAATAAAGATTATGTAAGTTTTTATTGTTTTGTACCGAACCGAATGAACCGAACCGAACTCTCCAAGACACTGTACCGAACCGAATACAATTTTAGCGTACCGTTACACCCCTACTGCTCATGGTTCAATACACAATAATCTTGGGTAAAAAATGATGCAGAAATGAACTAAAAGCACATTTTAGGATTTAAAAATATGAGTATGCAAGTACACCTCTAATGCCTGAATATGAATGTTTCCTTCCCAAACCTCTCTGTGTTTAGATCTTTCAAGACCCTACAGCCATGATGCAGCAGCTTCTGAACACAACAAGACAGCTGACGCTCGGAGCCTACAAACATGAGACCGAGTGTAAATCCTCTCTCAAGTCCATACAAAACATTGGCATTTTCTTTAACGGCCTGTACAGATTTACACAGTCCATGACGCAATTCTACTTTAAATCAAGTAGCTGTAGATTAAGTATTGCTTAGATAAGTTCTCATAGACTCAAGCAGTTTTAACATCAATCCTCATCTTCAAACCAGTTTAATCCTCAAATCCAGTGTCTGCAGGCTAATAGTTGTCCCTCAGGCTGTGAGATGTTCACAAGCTTTACTTGAAGTGTACCTTTGCCTCTCTTCTTTTTCCTCTGTTGCTCTGTAATCAGAATTATAGAATAGAAACAGTGATCATTTGATTCTGAAATTAATACTGAAACCTTGTATTTTTCTTCTACAGGTTTTTTTTTTATTTAAGTAATTGGTCACATTACTAGTTAATTTAGCCCCCCCCCCCCTCACACACACACACAGGCAACAAAAAAATAACTGAAATATTATTAAAAACAATTTATAACTTGTTCTTATTAGTTTCTTTGACTCTGGAAATACCATCATAAAAATAATTGGCCTTTTGTAACAATAAAATAAACAATATAAAGAAAATAGCAAAGTATTCCATTCCCTACTAGTGCAACATAACTTGTCCGCGCTCTCTTTCTCTGACTTCCGCCCATTCATCTTATACTGCCCCATAGTGGCAAGATGTCATAATGATATGTTTACTTTTAATTGTAATGATTAAAAATTCTCTCACATATGCAGCTGTTCTCTCCAGCGCCGAAAGCAGATTCCAAGTTTTCTTTCCATAGACTGATTTTCCATTTTTAAGCTGTTCTCACTAATCTCTTAGCCCTGCTTCTCCGCTTCACAAATAAACACACCCCTTACTGCTGATTGGCTAGACTGCCTGTTTACATGGTTGGCCCGGGCCATAGGTTTCCAAGTTTTTCAGAAATCACATACTCCACCTTTAAAGAGTTTAAATTTTTAATTTTGAGAGAATTAATCTTAAAATGTATGATTTCTTTTTTCATTAAATCAGCAAAGTAAACATTGTCACGTTCATTTCATGCACAACAAATTCTGGCAGCTCTATAGACTGTAGTGACCAAGGCACTTTGTGTTTTTACAGTGGGTGAAAAAATACATTACCACCTCCTTTTGTCTCAATGTGTCGATTGCAGAGCTAAGACCTGTTTTTTAATTAGAAAATTCAGTGTTTTATTTTTTTATAACTTCATCATCAACTGGCTTAAGATTTTCACTTTTGTCTAAAATATCCCCAGAGATATAACACAATCTCTGTGTCTGCCTCAGTTTTAGACCTGGAGTTACGAACTCGGGAAAAGCTAGAAGCGGCGAAGAAGAAGACAAGCCTGGAGATCAACGAGCTCAAAGAGCGACTGAAAGCCTCGCGTGAAAACATCAACTTCCTTAAGGGAGAGATACGACGCCTGGAGGATGACGACCACATCAAGGAGCACTGAACTCTCCAACTGCTTCATCTGAACTCATGTCATTGCTGATTTGTTGTCATTCGCTCATTTTTAGAAGATTGAACTTTTACAGGAAGACAAGTCATCAGTCGTCATAGTCTTCCTCCATTTAACATTAAATTGGTCGGTGTTTCAAGACCGTTGACTTGCATAATTTTTTTTCTATTCACTTTTAGTATAGAACTATAATTGTATCTGTTTGAAGGATACAATAAACCGATCTGGAAGAATCAGCATCTTTATAAATATTAATGGAGGAAAGTTCTTTTGCAGACTCTGTGGTTCTGAGATGGTAATGCCAACCTTAACACTCAAGTGAGGTATTGGATTGCTGCAGATACATCAGGACCCACTTGATTTGCTTGATAAACGTGAAAGAGAGCAACTAAATGAAGGAGTTTCCATGTTCTCCCCATGTTTGCGTGGGTTTCCTCCGGGTACTCCATTTACCCCCACAAACCCCAAAAAATATGTGTTTAGGGTAATTGAAGAATCTAAATTGAGAATCGCCCCCCCCAGTCTCCAAGATTAAAATAGTGCACCAGATCTCACTGAGATTTCACGCTAGTTGTCATTTTGTAAATCTTTATGGTGTCATTGATTTAAAAATCTTTATCGTATCTTTCAGAATATGAAAAATAGATTTTAAAGTGGGAGGACTTTTTAAATTTTATGTTTTGAAGTCAACGTACTTTAATTCTGTTTAAAAAAAGATCATGTAGTCCTTTTTTTAATGTGTCCATTTAGAAATGCAAATACGTAAAAGACTAACTTTTCACTCTGTTTTCTTTGATGACGCCCCCACCTCATCCCGCACCCAACACCCCCCCCCCCTCCTCCACGGCCTGAGCACACAGTACAGTGAACGCGTATCTGCGCGTGCACGTATCACGTTGGCCAAACGCTCCAATTTCTGCCGCACCGCGAAAAAAAGAAATCCGCACAACCTCAAAATCTTACGAAAACAACTCGAAACAGCGAAAATCACCATCGGAATAACATTTTCAGGATTTTATAGCCGTTTCCATCTCTGTTGGATTGCGAGAGAGTAAAAGATGGAAAAGTTCGTGTGTTTTCGGTCTCCTGGAGGGAGGGAGGGAGTTTGGTACGAGCGATGAGTCCCATGAAGAGATTTCACTCATCTGACTGGAAAACTCTTTTTTTATTTCACATTCTTCTGTAGAAACCCCGTATTACGCTCACCCAGTGGAGATATGACAATAGTAAGTGCACATTTTCATTATGTTTCATGAATCTGGTCAGTTCGGCTGTTACCAGTGGTTAGCTGGCTAGGTAATTAGCATCGTAGCGCCGCAAACTATATACATTGTTATGTAATGTTGATGAGACGATGTTTTTTGTGTTGTTTTACATAGTTTACGTGATATTATGGCGCGAATGTAGCGTCAAACAGATGTTTTCTCTTGTCACGTCACGGTGTTCAACGAGTGCGTTTGATAAAGTTAACGTGACTTTATCAAAACAAACTGATGAAAGAGTACATAAGCATCACTAAATACATTCACATCTAATTTCTAACACAAACAATGCATTTATTATAACTACTACTGAGAACCTAGCATTTTATTGGGTTATTACATGGTTATTGTGTGATAACGTTACTTCAAAAGCTATTTTACGTTTTTGGGATTAGTTTTTTTTACACAACAAAATAGTACATAATACATTACTATGACCTAAGAATCGACTTCAATGTTTAAAATCCTCCATTGAAACCAGTTAGGATCCTGTACACCAGTGAAAAAAGTACAAATAACATGGGATGGATACTTCAAATACTTTTAATATGGTTATTATTGTATTTATCTCTGTTTAGATTAGGTTAAATAACAATGACCATTAGAGCTTCAAGCTGCCTCGAAGGGTCCAAGCCAGCAGGGTGTGAAAAAGCTCTCCCTTATCACTATGATTTAACCTAGAAAATAATAAAATTAAAGGGGCAGGGTTACAAAGGGGGTAGTTTGCAAATGTACAGTAAATCACCAACCAGAAATGTTAACAGATTCAAATTTAACGAAAGTGCAACGTACACAGCCTTCTCTACACTGGATTGCGACCCAACCCTAGTATGAATACTGAAAAACAGTTACGCTGTTTGAAAAAGATCTATGATGTGATAAGTAAATTGTGAAAATGTATAAATTGAGCTCAATTAGTTTTTTTTGTCATGTGACTCATGAGTCTTACGCTGTCTCAGCAGGTGTCAACAGATAGTAGGTGAGTTAAATTTGGTGTAAACTCTTTCACCTTGGCCACTGTAAGTTAAACATGGCACCTCATGGCAAACAACTCTCAGAAGATTTGCAGAATTGTTGCTTTACATAAAGATGGCATATGCCAAGGGTACACATATATAAACTTGAAAGGTCCACTTAACAAATTTACTTCTGTAAAAGTTCCAAATAGAGAACTCCAACAACAGAAAAATGCAATCCTCAACACTTCAGAACTGTACACAAAAATGGATATGGTAAATATACCTTTTAGCGTGCTGTTTTTTTTAATTAAAGAATAAAGAACATACTAAAAGCCAGGCACAATTACGTAAAGAGCAGAAAATATTTCAAAAAATGCAGTACTTTGCAAAAATGAAGACGAAATTACAATCATATAAAAATATTAAAGTGTATATCTCTGCTGTAGTCTCAGCCTCAGACGTCACCATCATGGAACATTGGCCAAAGGTCTGATGTGTTTGGAACAGTTTTCTTGGAACAGCGACTACAAAGAACAACTAAACATTGAATTCACAAAAGAATATGTGAAAAAAAAAGAAAGTTCACGGCATAGCCTCTTTAAAAGTCGACCAGGAGTTTTGTTTAACCTCTTAAGCCCTGAGGCCTATTTTCCGAAAATCCTATACTTTTACTTGTTAAGGCATTTCTCAGCTTTTACAAGGCCTAAACTGCAAATCTTGGTATCAAAATGAAGATAGGTTCTTGGGGAGTGGTGTGGATGAGTTAATTTGACAGTCAAGAACACTGGGTAAGAGTAATTGATGTTGGAATGGCCAAAAAATGAACTCCGCCTAAAAAAAAACACATGTTTCCTCCAATATCTCCTTATTTTACTTATAACGAAGCAAATAAACACAATCAATTGTAACCACTACATGTCAAGGACATCTGTAGCAAGTTTGGTGTTCATACTACAAGAAACTAATATTCTGTAAAGGTTTTGATTGAACAAAGTTCAGGCGTAATCCATGTTGGCACAGTTTGGCACAATTTGGCACAATAATTGAAATATGGAAAAAATCTTGTCCAAAGCTTCAGCTACGTTCATAGTCTTCTTTTCTTGCTTACGGGACATGATTTCAGCAAAAAAAACTCCTAAAGAAACGCTGTAAAAGGGGGGTGGAAGCTCATTTACCCCATCTTGCTGCGCTTTTGGGAACCTTTCATTCACAAACGCTTTCGACGTTCGAGCTTCTGCGTGTCCCTACCCCCCGACCATCTGTCCAATCCGGGAGCTCTATATATCGCTGGAAAGCTCTGATTCTGAGGAAGCCAATAAGCTCAACCATTTTGAGACGGACAGCATCGCCGACGAATCACACGACGCGCAGCGTGGAGAGACCACCTCTTACGCACGGGGAGTCATTCCATATTTGGTGACGTCATGAGACCACGGAGCAACAGAAAAAATCCAAAATGGAGTTTCCGCGAAGCTATCGACCGGACATAACAACAAACAGACTTTTATTGCTATGGAAATAACTTTTTGTTGAAAAAACGGCAAAGGTAAGACAAGATTTACATGCTTGCTTGGTTTTCGCTGGCGTTTTTTCGTGGAACTTTCGCTCCCTGCTCTGAAATACTTCATGCAATGTTAATGAGTTGCATATCGCTGGATTCAGCTGGTTGTTAGCTTTCATTTGATGCCATGGTTTTGGTGTTTCCGTTTATATTGTGGATACATATCGCACATAAACAAAAACGTGGTCATGAATTATACTCCGGACATGTTGTTGTTTATTTGCATGGCGTTCGAGCTGTGGTTCACGAATATGAAATTGAATTAGATACGTTTTTAGAGGAGTTTCCGCTGAACACAACAGTATTTAATATGTGTGGGTTATTCTCAGGGTTAGTGAGCTATGAGTGAAAATGTAACGCACAAGGGGGCAAGTCCCCGGTACCGGGGACTCTCGGGCTTAAGAGGTTAAAGCAGTTATTGTAGTCAAAAAGATATGTTTTGACCTGTGGTGACAAGAATTGACTGTTTGAAAAGTTGGTCAAATTAATAGAAACCTGAATTAAGCGACATGCTCCAGACATAGATGACGCAGCTAAAACGAGTATAATCCTCATGGATGGATATTATGGAATCACAATTGCGTGCTCCATTGAAAATTAATTTAGATTATTATTAAAGTAGCATGTTGGTTTTGGCATCAGTCCAAATGTAACATATAATACAGTAGAAAACAGTACAATCCAATACTAGTACACCTATTACTACTACTTTTAAGATAATGCTTATACTATTATTTACAGTATAAATAGAATATTTACAACGAGATCTCTGCTAAAACGCTACTAAAATATTGCTAAAGCAATCACAGGAAATCAATCACTCAACTGTCACTGCTCTCATACGCTCCACAAACTTACCACCCCTGACACACATGCAATGTCATTACTACCATAGTAATGTCTTTCGAAAGGTCTGCTTCTTAGCTTTCAGAATCTGTTGGGTTTTTTTCAATAGTGCGAATAGAGTTCTGGATAATATTCAGTAAATGACTCATGACTGCAGATCTCTGATTTGCACTGAGCCTCTGATTTGTGTTGAACTCATGAAGGCCGTCAGTTCTTCTCTGAAATATCTTCATTGAAAGGTTTCAGCTGAATCATCACAATCATTCAGATGTTCTCAGCATTTGGTCTTCAGTTTGAGATCTCGGTTGAAATTCACCTTGACTTTGCTCGATTGCAGAGTTCGTGAGAAGCTTAACATGGTTGGATTCAATGCTGAAGTACAATCTGACTTCTGACTTCTTCTGATATCTTAGCATGTAGAAAGGTCCTTTGTTTTTTGATTAATGCTTGAATCAATCTCATCAATTTTATTTCTATTTTTGTATGGGTGTATTTGACTTTTTATACTGTTTTGTTTATTTTATCAATGCTTATTATAATTATTATTAATTATATTGTTTTCATGTCAATCCTATTCAATTTTATTTTTTGTTGTTTCTCTAGTCATGTATGAATGTCATTTGTTTCCAATTCTATTTATATTCTTACCTTGTGTTTGGACTTTCATACCAAGCTCCTCTCCGCTGACTGAGCTCCATCTCTAAGGGAGCACCCAGCCACCCTGTGGAAGAAACTCATTTCTCCCGCCCTGATTTTTGCCCCAATTTTGATCGTTAACAGTATTTGAGAAATCGCATGCAACTACCCGGAATCACAGGCAAACCTAGCCGTGTACACACGAGAGACAATCGCACGGTGCAAAGTCGCTGGCTGGTCGTGAGATATCTGGCATGCTAAATATCTCGAGCTATAGTTGTCTCTGAATCATGCTGTGTTGTTACTGGAAGTTAAAGAGGCGATATAAAGGCATAGACAGCAATCATGCGGTGTACAATCCCCTGTCACTGATCTATCGTTCAGTTTGAATTCACAAATGACTGGATGCTGCCACAGAAACCATGCAGTGTGAAACCATCTGTGACACGACTGCTCTGAAATTTGTGTAGTCTGAACTTGGTTTTAGACACTTCTTTTTCGTTGAACAACAGTTTAATATTTATTCACAAGTAAGTGTAAATTGCATGTATTTGAGTAATTAAAAAAGTGAGCACTGAAATCAGTTAGACAGATGTTTAGTTACAGGATTGTTTTGTTTTGCTGTTTGTGTCAGGTTTAATACGGTGCATAGAGCTTTACCTCCAATTGTTGAGCAAAACCAGTGTCCAATTTAGCTTTTCCAAATGAATCGTTGGTAAAAAAATATATATTTATAGATTGCTGCTACACTTGCAGTTAAAATGACTAAGTAACTCAACAGCTCTCTGATAAATGCACAGGCTACATTTCAGTCCCATCATCTGGTATGTAGCAATGAAGTCAGTGGTTCTCAGCTAGCATGAGGCAGTGTTAGCTCTGAGCTCAGTTTTTCCCATGCTAGCTGTGGCTCTGTTCAAAGGTGCAGGGTTAGTTCATGCTAATCCTCCGCTCATGACTCTCCATCATTCTCTCTCAGCACATGTACAGTGCCCATCGTTCTATAATGCATTCCAGGAACTTAAGCGCCACGCTCTACTAGCAGCACCGGGGTCATGGGTTCAATTCTCAGGCAGAGCTTGATCTGTATTTCTCAAACATCAGATTTTTATCATTATCCGTACATTGACTCCAAGCATCTTCCATAGCCGTAGCTTTAAGCCCTAGCAGTAGCATGAACCAACACCACATACGGTAATTGTTGTAGGCACAGAGCTCATCTTGTTTAGAGTGACTAGTGTGTCGGTGGAATGAATATCAGTAGTGAAATACACTTTGCCTTTACTGTAGATGTGTGTCAGAATAAAGAGCATGTTTCAAACATTCAGGCTTTCAAACATGTCACTTACACAGGTTTTTTTTCTCATATTGAGTACAAAAAAAACCAGCATCCACATTAAAACTCAAAAAATTCCTGAAATGCTATCAAAACTCTACCAAGCCAACAGGTGGCAGACAATTAATGTCTTTTTTTGAGTTTTCAGCATTGTATTTGCAAGAACACAAATGCTTCTGTTCCCTGTAAGCCATAATAGTTCTAGTTTTGTCTCCTATTATACGTGGCCCTAGTAAAATCTGTTTTCTTTTTTGTTTTCACTCAAAAACAACTCTTTGGCCAGCGATTACAAAAATTGCATTACATGAGACAAGTACTTGTGATTACATAAAAATGACGTTGCATTTCTGTATGGACGAACAGCATAACAGTGCAGAACAGTCCCTGTTTTCTAAATAACCGGGAACAACATGTACGACATGAGTGCTTCAGTTTCCGTCAGACATGTCAACTGTGTGGATTGGACTCAGCTTGTTCATTATTTATTTTTCGGCTCATAAGACGCACCGGCATATAAGACGCACCCAATTTTAAATGAGGAAGATCTAGGGGTGGGCGATATCTCGATATTTAAAATATATCGAGATATTTTTTAAACTCGATATGAATTCTGGCATATCGTATATATCGATATAATGTCTATTTTTAATTTTCGCCACTTTGCTTGTGTGCCTTCTCTGTGCTGCGCTCGTCCGCGCCTCCTTGCTTTTGTTCCCCCTCCCCTTGCCTGTCGTCTCAATCAACATGGCGGCGCCCGCAACCAGCCCGGAGGTTACAGAACTTGTTGCAAAAAAAGAATTGCTGGCTCCATTATATGGAAATACTTTGGTTTTAAGTTGTCAGACGAACAACAGACAGATGTCTACTGCCGTGAATGCCGTGAAAGTTGCTGCCAACCAAAGCTCAACTAATCTCCACAATTCTATAACGCGGAGTGTAGAATATGAAAGACAGAGTGGAGAGCGCAAGGTGGTGTAGCGTCAAAGAGTTCATGGCATTTCGCAAAGCAGTGGACATGGCACCCATATCCGTCGTTGAACAACGTGGCTTTAAACGTATGCTAAAAACACTTGATCCCAGTCAGATACAGTTTACCTAGTCGTCATTACTTTTCGAGACAGGAACTCCCGCGACTGTACACTACAGAGAGAGCGCGGCTTGCTGCTGAATTGGAAAAGGTTTTTTACTTGTTTTATTTCTGAATGAAAAGGCAATATGTATTTCTTTATTGTTTTATAATATGTATACAAGGATTTCTGAAAGAAAATTTGCAGAAGCACCTCTGAGCTTCAATAAAAAACGACTTTGAAATTTGTAATATTTGTTTTTGCAGTAGTTTTTTTTTTTTTGGTGGGGGGGGTTAAAATCCTGTCGATATCGAGATATATCGTATATCGAGATATAACAAAATATATCGAGATATATTTTTTGCTTCATATCGCCCAGCCCTAGGAAGATCTAGAAAAAAAAGATTCTAAACCAAATACTGTTGTAAAATATTTTATATCAAATGTGTAAAAGTTAACAGCCAAACATGTAACATGAACAGACAGTAAACAGTAAAAGTAACAATAAAAAAGGCTGTAATGTTTTTCTTTGCCCCCACTCATCATTCTAAAGTCCACCATTCGTTATCACCATCACTGTTCCAGTGCAACATTGCCCCCACATTAGTAATACCGTAATAACCAGTAACATTGTCACTACATTAGGGCTGGGCGATATGGACCAAAAGTCATATCCCAATATATTTAGGCTGAATATCGATATACGATATATATCCCGATATTTTTATCAAAAAGTGAGAGCAATTGTTTAGTCACAGTCAAACCCAAATATGACATTTCACAAGTAGTTTTATTTAAACTGGCCGGATGAAACAATACTCAGCTGTTCCCTTGTTTTTGGGAATAAAATATAAATATATTTGAATACGCAAATAAAATATAAAAATCTAAAGTTTGTATAATGCTGTACATTCATAAATTATTAAAATATTCAATGCTGTAAGCAACTTAGGCGATTGCATTCTTTTAAACTTTTTAAACAATATTTATAGTTTTACAATGTGTTACAAGTAAATTTGACATCTACGCGGCATATAAGCAAAATAAAAATTAAAACTTCACGAGTAAACATTTTATGTGAACTCTCATTGGCTTAGTCTGTGTAATCACGTGATTGAATGCGCGTTCACGCAAGAGGGGAGTCGGAAGGGGAGTCGAAATATGGCACAACAACGGTACACCGCGGGAAAATGAAGCTTGAAGGGAGCTTTGTGTCGGGGCTGGAGCTTTTGCGGGTTGCGGTTGGCTTGCAGCTGGGGCCTCGGCAGCGCGCAGTTTCACACACTCTTCATACTGCAGTTTGTGCCACTGTTTTAGATGGTGAAAAAGATTTGTAGTGCTTCCACCCCTGGCTGTAACTTCTTTATGGCACTCCCTACATATGACATGGTTTTGTTTCTCATCAGAAACTTTGAATCCGAACCATCTCCATATTACTGAGCCGCTACTTTTTTGTTTACCAACTAATTTCTCCGCATGCTCAGCAGATGTTGTTGCTTCCTCCATGTTTGTTGAAGAGTGCCGGCGGATTGTCTGCTCCAGAGTCCAGCCCCTCCCTGCTCTGTGCCTGAAAGAGGAGGGGCGTGGCCAGGGGCGCGCGAAGTAGTGTTGAGAGCTCCGGGTTAAAGGAGTTTGCTCACAGCGCAGTTTGAACTACGCAGCCTATATCGATATATGCGATATGGTCAAATTTCATATCTCGTTTAAAAATATATCGATATATTTTTAATATCAATATATCGCCCAGCCCTACACTACATTACTAATAATAGCTAGTAAGATTGCCCCCACATTGGTAATATCACAGTGGTTCTCAAACTTTTTTAGTCGAGCCCCTCTTTAAACCTTTAAAAGAATCTGGGCACCCCCAGATGTAAAATAATAATTATTTAATAATTAATTAATAATTATTTTAATGTAAAACTACTCCTTAATGTTAAATAACTCATTTTTTATAGCTTATTTAAGTGACAATTCGGTTGCATGGTGTTAAGATATGATCCTTTTGCGCTCTTACCTGGTTCATTACGGTAGGAACACTACCCAATTGCAGAGCACTTTACTTACGTTTGTTATGTCGCATGTACATGTGTGAAATGTACCGTTGAGAGATGATTTGAGTTTATTAAAGAAGAGTTTCAGTCATTGAGAGCGTTTTGTTTTCCTCACACGAGCAAGAGAGAGAGAGAGAGAGAGAGAGAGAGAGCGCTCATCTGTGCACCTGACGTCAACACATGGAAACAATTGTATGCTTGTTGTTGTAATATAAATCCTTTTGATTTTTGTCAGCTTATTTTCTGAAGAGAGCACAGATATGGTTGCAGTGACACTATCTCCAGCAGTAGAAAATGTTAGATGTGTTGCCTGCCCGATCTCCTTGGAACAATGTCGGCATACAACTTTAAATTTATCCACTCGTCTATCCCCGTTATGTATTTTAACAGAGAAGCCAAAGTGTTCTCAAACAGGAGACCGCAGTGAGGTGGGAGGGTCTTCAAGCTCTGGCTTCTCTTTCGCTTTTGATATGATTCCATTTTCCTACTCGCGCTCGTGCTCGTCACTCAATAGCGTCGGTGCGGAAACTCGCCTTGGAACATTGTTCTGCTGCGCTTAATGTCGCGCTAATAATAAATTTAAATTATTATAAAAATACCGAATACCGAAACGGTACGCAAGTGTACCGAACCGAACAGGCCGTACCGAAACGGTTCAATACATACCGTGAACCGTTACCCCTACTTGAAATGTATTTTAGCGTGAGAAATTGGGTTTGTAGCATGAGAGATCACTCAAATGCGAGAGTCTTACGTTCAATGTGTAAGAAACGGCAGCTCTGTAGTTTCGCTCATGAGTATGGATGCGGATTGTGGAAAGATTGTTGCTGATTGAATTGTTGCTGATTGAAGATTGAAAGCTACCGTGGCCAAAGGCATTGTGGGAAATGTAGTTTTTTTCCGTTTTCGTTACGACCGCGCTATGGCAGAGATGGGCAATGACGTCAGCGCGCAGCGCCGGGTGTACAAATATGGCCGCGGCTTCGGCCTAGCTCCGGAGCTCTTACGCCGCTCCTATGACCGTGACCGGACTCCGCGGCGCTCTGCATTCGCTGTATAAGACGCACCAACTTTTTCCCCTCAGTCTTATGAGCCGAAAAATACAGTATTTATTTTATTGATAGAATGTTAATAAAGTCAGGGGGTCTAGTTAGGTTTTTTTATGTACTTTGTCTCTTCTAAATCTCTACTAAGATGAGACTGCACTGATACCATTTTTTTAAGACTGCGTACAATGCCGTTATTTTTTTTAAAGATTATTCTTGGCCAAAGTTAGCATTTATTTAAAGAGTGGGTGTGCATATAAGTAATGAAAAGATTTACTTTTTAAGCACTCAGTCTATGTGTTGAGGGTTTTTACAAGGCAAGTGAGCACAGGCTCTGGGAAACACACAGGAGGTAATTCCAGGGTGCTCTCACCGCACTTAGTCTGGTGGTGCCTGGGCTACCTGTCCAGTGGTGTAGAATCCAGAAGATACTGGACTCCTCGAAGATTCCGATACATGTTTTTTTCAAAGCGACTTACAGTTCGGGAGTAATCATAAGCAGTTTGTTACAAGGTCGGATTAATGCACATAGAAGACGTTTGAGCTGAAACAGAAAATAGCTTCAGTTCCTCAGAGAGTTTTTTTTAAGACATCTGTATCAAGTATTTGTAGTAAAACCCTATCAGTGACATGACGGTGACTTGGATTCTCGTACTTTTAAAATATTACAATATATCTCGTAAAATATTCCACGTGATAAACATCTGAAAGTGATTTATTGTCAAAAACAATTAATTGGGTAAGCACCTCGGTTATTTGTTTGACTCTCATTTTATTTCTAAAAGCTAATTTTACTACTAGAGGCATTCTCCATGCTCATTTTTTTTAGATATTTTATCTTACTTTTATTACAAGTACTGCTTTTTGTACATATCCTTGACATGTCTCTGACATTCAACCATTTGTCTCTCTGTAAAGCACTAATGATTACCCAGAAGTGATGAATTGATTCAATCATTTTAATTGATCATTTTTTATGAATTAGTTTAATTGAATAATCCAAGTAACTGTTTCAATCATAGTACATAATTATTGTCAGCACCACTGGCTAAGAAATAAGGTGCAAATACCAGCTCTCTACCCACAGTTCTTTCTAAACTTTCTCATCCTTAAAAATAATGCACTTAAATAATTTATTTAAAAAATCAACATTTAAAACCATCTAAAAATGAGGCCTTACTGGAAAAATGTACCTATTAATTATAAAAGTAGTAAGCATTGAAGAGCTAGTTGAGTTCCTGACTCACTCTTTCCAGTGCACTGTTTACAGCGGAGCATAGCACTGACCCCACACCAGTCCCTGAAATACACATCCACTGAGTCACAGAGTGGCCCAGTAAGACACAGAGTGGAAGAGAGTACAGATGACAGAAAATATTAAGTTACATTGATACAAATGATTCTGGGATATAGGGCTACTGGATTATGGGTAAAATGAAAATAACGTTTTTTTAAGATTGTTCTTGGCCAAAACAGTTCAAGCCAAAGTTAGCATTTATTTAAAAAGGGTGTGCGCATATAAGTAATTAAAAAGATTTCTTTTTTAGGAGCCCAGTCTGTGTGTTGAGGGTTTTTACAACGCAGGTGAGCACAGGCTCCGGGAAAAACACAGGAGGTAATTCCAGGGTGTCCTCACCCCACTTAATCCGGTGGTGCTGGGTTACCTGTCCAGTGGTGTAGAATCCAGATGATACTGGACTCCCTAAAGATCTGAGCTTAGAGGTTTCTGTCTCCATGCTGTTGCCTTTCTGCTATCCCATGGATGGCTCTTTTAAGGAACAGGTGTCCTCTGAGCCATCAGGCCATCCACAACACCGTTGACCTGGTCAGAATAGCAGATCCTTGGTTCCCTCTGCTCCCGGTGGTTCTGCTGCCTTCAGTCCTTGCTCGCTGCTGCTTTATTAAAAGCACCTGCCCTGATTAGCAGTATCTCTCAATGCTGATAATAGTACAAAACCACATAATTACCAATTGTTGAACTAATTAGTGCATGGATGATGCAAGCTTATCCAGGAACATTTCCATTCTTAGCATTGTCAGTTGCAAGAATGTTCACTGGTGAGAGGGACCCCAAGATTTCATGTTTTGGGGTAGTTTTGATGACGTTTATTGTACTATAGTAATTATTCAGTGGTGCTCCTAAATGTATTTACATTTGGGAGAGTTAGTCACCAAAGTAATTGCAATATTTCACCAATGCAGTGTTTTGCAGAGAGAGAGAAGCATTTTTCTGCATGACAGAACTCTACCTCTGAATCCACACCCTGTGGCCCGTGGAATGCGAACATTGTGCGGGGGAGAGACTCTGTGGCTTCAGTCATCACACGCTATGAACACTCACACATCACACCAGTGTGTGTCTGAGTTTGTGTTCTTGGTTAGTTTTGAGAGCTGAAATGAGAAACAGCTCCACTTGTAGTCAAACAAATCAACAACAATCTAGCAGCAGAATGTTGGGATGCTAACATGCTTTAAAGTGACTAATATGTAATGTGGGTTTGTTTTTACATTACTGTCGTAGTGTGTTTCTAAGTGAAGAGCTTATATGATTAAATCAAATGAAAGCTGTGCAAGTCCATGCAGAAAACCTCAAAGGAGTGTCTCTTGTGCATATTTACATATTAGTATCAGTTTGCCATTTTTTTGTCACATTTAGTTTAACTTTAGATCTCTGGATGATTCTGATTCAGTGATCATGTCCTTTAAAAAAAATGTAAAAGTATTTTTCAGATTCTTTTTTGAATGGTTGCTTTATAAACACTGGTACACAAAACTGTAAATTTGCATAAGATTGGAGACTACCTTTTACTTATAGTCTCAGACCAGAAGTGGGACCAAGTCACTATTTGGCAAGTCAAGTCACAAGTCAAAACAGGGCAGGTCTGAGTTAAGTCACAAGTCCGTGTATTTCAGATATTTTATCATATTGCTTAAATTTTAAGTACTGCTTTTTTGTAACTCCTCTTGATATTTTCTGAACATGTCTGCCATTCCGTTAATTCTGAAACATTTCCACACCGCTGAGTCTGACATTCTGTTGATGCTGACAGAGTCTTTGGGCCCCGAAGTTCTGTCGATGACATCGCATGATATCGGTTTTAGATGAATAGAGCCGAACTTTGTTCGAGACAGCACAGTCCCTCTGACTCCATCCTGACTCCACTCGGCTGTGTCGTCTTCTACTGAAGGCTGTGATGCAGGTGTCTTTTTTTTTTTTTTCAAAGAGAAGAACTTAGTTATGAAACAAACCAAAGTTCATTTATTCCATAATGGCTCATAAAGCTTATGTCTTCCTTCAAAAGCACGGCCAAAAGTTTGAGGTTTTCTGTGATAGTTAGCATTCCTCTGCCTTTTGCAGGTCTGGAGGGGCCTTTGTCGATGCAGCGCACTTTGTCCATTTTGGGTTTTTTTTTGTCATGGAGAAAATATGCAAATATAAAAAAATCCAGAAAATATCGAAAAACGGGTCAAAATTTAAAACTTAAAATAATTGTCACAATCTGTCTTTCTCTCCCTCTAATAATTTAAAAAACTTTAAAATTTTAAACTTAAATAAATAATTGTAACAGTCTCTTTCTCTCTCTCTTTCTCCAGCTGATAGTAATTCTCTTTCTCGCGCTCTGTTGCAAATCTATTTTACTGCATGTGCTTGGATAGTGCACAGCCCCTTTGTCAATCAGGATTCAGAGCAACGCACAGTAAAAGAAAAACATTGCGAAACAGCGAAGCCATGAAAGGTGAACTGCGATATAGCAAGAGTTCACTGTACTGTTATGGGTTATTTTATCTGTGAAAATTTAGGTTATCGGACTTATCTGTATTTTTTTCCAATATCGGTGGCAATAGTTTTTTTGTGCATACCTGATAATATTATAAAATCACAAGAAACTACATCGGCTGTTTTCTTTTAAAAGAATTAAAAGTGCCAAAAGCTGTTACTACAACCTTTTGCTAACAGAAAACATTTAACAGTTCATCAAGAATCTTCCATCATCCTCTGAAAAGATAAACCGATTTACACATTTGATCACTTTAAACCATAAGACAAATCTTAAATTTACTGCTGTACACTTTGATCCGTTTTATTTTGTGATAATGAGTTAAATCCTCATTGTTGAAATGTATCAGGATGTACCTAAAGATAGCCTTGCTGCTTTTCATCCGGAGGGACAGAGGGAGGTTGATACTTTAACTAATCAAGATGTATCTTTAGTACTGCTGTTCATTTTCATCAACAATGACGTGACCTCAAAATCCTGAGGTACCTGAACATCCCCAGCTCCAGTTCAGACAGACAGGAGTATGCGGGTATATAATGAGCACTGCTTGGTTTGCCTCAGTAACGTGACATGTAAACCAGAGCAGAGCTCATTTATTATTCATATTTCATCTTCATGAGTGGCCAGAATCAGCTGAGATTCAGGTCAGGATGCATTTTCAGATTTAATCTCCGAAAGGAAAAGTCTGACCTCTAGAGTGCACTAAATAATACTTTGTTAAGATCAGAATATTTGAGCCACATTGCATATATATATGATTTGAGTTGATTTATATATTACTCAAAAAGTCTCTATTTAAAATTAATTTATTTTCTAGCCCAGGCTTATTCAGGAAACAGGCTGAGATTTTAACTTGGAAAACTTTGTAAATGCTCTCTATTTATACTCCCTAGCTATTGGTTACTGACTTACATATTCATGTTGTGTATGCAAAGTTACTGTCTGATGGTAGACCGTAGATGTGAGGGAGATTAGAGTGATTCATTACGAGCAACTTCAATACTGACTTTTTATAAAGCAACATTGATAGACGCTGTAGCGGCGTTAGGATGAAATGTTATACAACCATACCTCTATGAGCCAGAATCCGATCTTGAATCAGATGCTAGCGCACCTTCTCCACATGGGCACTCCAGAAAATGAGTAAATACACTAGAACTGTAGATTAACATTCATGTTTGGATTTTTGATTCAATCTTCTCTTATAAATCACAATAAAAGCCACTAAAAGGCTCAACATGTCATGACCCCTTTTGAAATCATCCATCCATATCAGTGAGAAACAGAATGACAACAAAACTGATGATAAAGGTTAGGAAAAGCCCCTAAAAGGTAGTGATGGGTCATTCTATTAAACAAATCTTTAACTGAACGAATCGTTCAATGGTGCATACACAACATCCGTATGGCTTTTTGAGGGTAGCCCATTCATCATCAATGGCAAAAGAACAAAAGGACTTAAAAAAACTAACCAATCTTTTTGGTTTCCTGCTCATTCTGCATTGGTTTTATATTACGGAGCAGTCACAAGAACAAAAGGACTGCAGAAAATAACTAACGCTAATCAATTTGATTAAATCAATTATCATTCCTGCACTCGTTAAGGACAGAGAAGGAATGTGTGGAACGTAGGAGACTTAAACCTAAAGACTTGTCATATTAGAGGTGAGGTGAACCAAACTGTAGACTCAGGTAGGTTTAACTAAAGTACTTAAGTTATTTTTTTTGTCCTTTTATAGTGTGATTCCTGTTTGTGTATATAGTAAATGTGTTAGAAAAGAACTACACAACATTTTATTGGTATATTACCAAAAAGAAAACAGATTAGTTCTTTTTTTCTGAATAGGACATAAAGATCCAAGTCTGTAAAATGACCCGAACTTCCCATCACTTTTTAAAGGTCAAGCAACAACATAAAAGCCAATTTCTAGACATCCATGGCCATTATGGCTAAACTTTTATTTATTTTTATTTTTTATTTTTTGCTCAACAGGAAGCTGATCAGAGTCGTGCTCACATACAGTGATGCAGAGAGAAGCTGTGTTTGAGTCCCAGAGAGCTGACTGGTTGATGGCTGGATACAGGTGAGCACTGCAACATCCTCTGCTGGAGCAGCAGCTCGATGCAAAATATACATTATGCTCCATATACTAGAGCTGTGAACCTATTCTGGTCTCATGCCTAGTCTCACAAATCCTGAGAGTGCAGGCTGTAGGTACGAGCCATGGGTGTCACCCTCTGGGGCACGTTTTATTTACAGTGTTCAGCATGAATGAATTCACCCCAGTACATTTGTCAGAAAACTTTTGGTTTCCTTTCAGAATCAACATTTTTAAGTGATACTATACGACAAAATACTCCCAAAAATGTGGGCCATTGATTGCAAACACTATTCATCTCTTGCTGTCAGCAATGACTCCCCGTGGAAGAGAAATGTGACAAAATCTGAGAAAGGAGATAATTTCTTTACACAAAAAGGTGAGGGCTACAAGAAGACCAGCAAAGGTTTACACATCAGTCAAAATACTGTAGCAAAAGTGATCCATAAATCTAAGAAAGATGGAAGTTCAACCATCTTACAGAGACCTCAAGGCCATCACAGAAGTTAACATCTTGACAGGAGCGTCTTCTCATCAGAAGGGTTGAAGAAATCACCTGCAATTTCACTGGAGTTAGCTAAAGCAGTAGAAAGCCAAACTGAAGTAACTCTTTCCCGTGACATCATACGGCGCACAGTGCAGAGGAATGGCTTGCGATGGAATCGTCCACAAAGAAAGTCATTCCTAAACCCCATGCACAAAAAGCATGTTGAGAGTGCTCATGTTGAGAAAAGTCTTGGTGCCCATGGTTTACAATCGTTGCACAAAACCTTAGACCAGTGTTTAGAGGCTTTTACGCTGGGTTTCTCACCAGTTGATTAATATATAATAAACCGTTGCTCCAAAGTGAAGAGTAGATTTAAAAGCCAGGATACATCTACTAGTAGTTTGATAGCCAATAGATGTTTGTATTTGTCTTTGAGAACACTGGAAATGTGAATTAGACAGAGTGAACAACATCTAAATTATGTATATGCTCTTCCATGATAAAGACTTCCAGTTTTTGCTTTCCAGTAATAAATGAATGCCTAGTTCTCTGTTCTCTCTCTCTCTCTCTCTGAATGTAATATTATCTTGTGCAGGGGTCCAGCGGTGTGTTGAAGCACCATGGGGAGCTGCTGTAGCTGTCCCCATTCACACAACATCCCTGACAACCATCACAGCAAATTCAAGGTCTGTATCCATCACTCCTATTCTAGCATTTATGATACCGCTGATTTACGCTAATGGACCAGAATTTGGCCCCATCTTGTGAAATGCCCGGCCAAACACATGGATTTGGGTTTTTGTCCTCTATGGTCTATTTCGTCCAAAACCTGACAGAAAGCCCTGCTGATGTGTGTTCAGGTGATAAACGTGGATGACGATGGGAACGAGCTGGGCTCTGGCATGATGGAGCTGACAGAGGAAGCGCTGATTCTGCACACGCGCCGACGCGATGCCGTCACCTGGCCGTATCTGAGCCTGCGGCGCTATGGTTACGACTCAAACCTGTTCTCTTTCGAGAGTGGACGCCGCTGTCAGACCGGACAAGGTGCTTTCCTTTTCCTGTTCACTGCACTAAAGAAACAGGGCAGCATTTGTTTTGTTTAAGGCTGGGGTCCAACCACTTGTGGCCCATGCTCCCACTTCATTTAAACCTCCATCACGCTGAGAAACTATGCAGTGCTGGTGATCAGAAAGAAACTGGTGTGAGCATGGAGTCGTAATAACAGAAATAGCAGGAAAACACAGTGTTTTCCATCCAAGCTGCTTTTTCATGCTGCTTGCCGTCTTTGTCTAATGGATTGACTAGTTCACCAGATACACCTAAAATACACCGTTTTTCTATGCACCACTCTGCCATTTAATGCCATTTTTATATACTTTCATCAACATCTCTTCACACTTAACTTCGGGTCAACATCACTGTTTCAGTTGCAATAGTCCCGCTATTGTCTTCCTTATTGTGCACTAAATGGTAAAATATGATGATACAAATCAATTAAAACCTTCAGTCCTCCAACCTCACATTCCATAGTGAAACTGGGCCAGGTTCCTGAAGAATATTAGTTGGTGTTTAGTAGGGATGCCACAATACTCTGTTTGATACTGAACTGATCAGTACGCCGTCCAATCAAATTTCCAATCAATGAACTGCCCCTTGTGTAAAAATTCAATCAGCAAGCGATTGTTGAAGCATCAGCCCTTTAACCCATCAGGTTAAAGGTGTACATTGTAGCTTGACGGTTCAAGAGTTTCAAGTGTAAAAGCCTTAAAAGTTTTTGGGGATTTTATCTGGGTTTATTCCAGTCAAACAAACAAAAAAAAAAGCATAAAAAGAGTTGTGGTGTTTTCTAGTGTCCTGAAGTTTTTACAAGCATTGTTCCTTAAATATATGCAGTTTGATTGTTAAACATAGATATACACTCTGATTTCGCCTAGAAATGAAATGTATTGGGCATGATTTGGTACACTGAACCAATAATCCAATATCTCACAATATTTTGACCGTGAGACTTAACCAACAGACTTTTTATGCATCTATGCAATCACAGAAGCGGAACCACAAGTCACTTGACGGGAATGTTCAGGTGTGCACAAATTTGCCCAGAATATCCTTGGTTAGCATGTATAGGATCTTGGATACTAAGCCTTTAACAAAAGGTTTAATTCACGGCTTCCATCTAGAGGAGGAAACACCACATCATATGTTCACTCCCATGGAAATAACAAAACTGTCTAGCTAGAATGAAGCATGTCCTTCCTGGCTTTTAAGCAGGACAGGACAAGTTAAAAAAATAACAAATGGGATAGAAATTAAAAAGGGACACCATTTAGTAACATTTTAACACATCGAAATCATTATGGCATATAGTCAAGCAAGCTAAGTCCTGAACACATGACTTCGAATTGGAGCGTGTTCAGTGCCCGGCTCATTGGAAGACACCGGCATCTGAGCTTGCATCAGGGCAGAGCATTCCTCACGAATGCTTCGACAAGCCTGAACATTTTGGCGCTGAACTTCTGTCCATCCTTCGATTAATTACGGTAAATATGCCACATCCATTAGTGGAACAAACTGATAATAACTAATAACTTTTAAAAAAAATTAAATACAGTGGTACCTGCATTAATCAGTTCCAGGGTGGCTTTTGTATCTCGAACATTTCGTATCTGGAAGCCAGTTTTACATGTAAAACGCCTAATCCGTGCAAAAGCTCTCAGAAACAACAGTATAAGTTGATTTAAAAAAATGGGAAACCAGAGAAATATCAAGTAACGTTTCTTCAGTCCTTAAATCTACACATTGTTAATGTAATAAATGATAATAAAACACATGCAAAATGCGTAATATGTACACAAATGTGAAACCTTAGCTTGCAAGTGAACCAAAGTGTCAGAGCAGGTAGAACGGATGACAGAAAACATTACGACACTACGTATGAAAACTTTCTCGAGATATTTCTAATTACGAACACCATCTTAACTGACTTTAATAGGTCAGACTTAACAAGCAGAACTGCTGATGTTTTTCGTATATTGGAATTTTTTTCATATCTCGAAGCAAAATATATATATTTTTTTCGAAGCAAAATATTTCTAACAAGACCTTTCACATCTCAAACATTTCGTAACTCGAAGCATTCTTATCTTGAGGTACCACTGTAAAAGAAAATGTCACTATTTTGTGTCTTTTTGCATTTGGTGTAAAAGTTTTCAAGAGGCGTTCAAGAGACCTCGTTGTAGAGGCACCAAAGATCCAAACAATCAAGTCTACTGCACTGGATCTCTGCTCTGCGTTGTTTCGCTCAGTTAATGAAGTAGGAAGGTGGTTTCAGAATTTTCTGGGAAATTGATGTTGGAGACAGAATGATAAAGGCCCCAACTCACACTCTTTCATTTATGATGTAGTGAATACGGTGATATTTGATTACCTAATAATGTGGTTTATCTCTCTAGGGATCTTTGCATTCAAGTGTGTGCGAGCGGAAGAAATCTTTAACATGCTGCAAGAGATCATGCATAACAACAGCATCAGTGTCGTGGAGGAGCTGGTGATGGAGCCGGAGATTCCAGCACCTCCTTTAAGTCCGAGCAGTAAGATCTCTCTCTCTCTCTCTCTCTCTCTCTCTCTCTTTCTCTATTTCTCTCTCCTCAGTAGGCTGTAATGAGTCTCTGCAATCTCTCCTCAGCTCTTGGTTACTCTGTTCCAACGGTTCCGAATGGTTTCGGTCACTTCCCATCGGTGGGTGAGGTCTCCTCCCGCCATCCCTCAGTGGGCAGTAGCAGATTGCCATCAGTGGGTGAAGAGTCAACACACCCCCTGCTGCTCAATGACGAAACGGTACCATACCACTGTCCAAAACAGTTATCATGTGACACAACAATCTGACCAGTTCTTGTGATTTTCATCTGATTTGGATAAAAGCACCTGAAATTTTGCACTGTGTTTTTCATCCAGAAAGAATTGTTTGCACTTTACGAACATGTTTACACTCCAAGATCAGACCTAGCAGACTCGAGAGATAATACAAAGACCACAAGGAGTCGAAACTGAGATGATACCAAGACCTCAGACACAATACAGAGACCACAGAGACGATACCGAGATCACAGAGAGTCGAGACCGAAACTATACCAAGACCACAGAGATGAAACCGAGACCACAGAGAGTCAAGACCAAATCGATACCAACGCCACAGAGAGTCGAGACCGAGATGATACCGAGACTACAGAGTCAAGAATGAATCAATACGAAGACCACAGAGTCGAGACTGACACGATATCGAGACCACCAAGAGTGGAGACTGAGACAATGCCAAGACCACAGAGACGATGTTGAGACCACAGAGTCGAGATCGAGATGATACCGAGATCACAGAGAGTTGAAACCTAAACGATATCAAGACCAAAGAGAGTCGAGACTGAGATGATACCAAGACCTCAGACACAATACAGAGACCACAGAGACGATACCGAGATCACAGAGAGTCGAGACCGAAACTATACCAAGACCACAGAGATGAAACCGAGACCACAGAGAGTAGAGACCGAAACGATACCAAGACCACAGAGAGTCAAGACCAAATCAATACCAACGCCACAGAGAGTCGAGACCGAGACGATACCGAGACTACAGAGTCAAGAATGAATCAATACGAAGACCACAGAGTCGAGACTGACGCGATATCGAGACCACCAAGAGTGGAGACTGAGACAATGCCAAGACCACAGAGACGATGTTGAGACCACAGAGTCGAGATCGAGATGATACCGAGATCACAGAGAGTTGAAACCTAAACGATACCAAGACCAAAGAGAGTAGAGACTGAGACGATACCGAGACCGAAACAATACCAAGACCACAGAGAGTCGAGACTGAGACGATACTGAGACCATAGAGAGTCAAGACAGAGACCACAGAGTTTTGAGACAAAGACGATACCAAGACCACAGAGAGTAGAGACTGAGACGATACAGAGACCAAAACAATACCAAGACCACAGATAGTCGAGATTGAGACCATAGATAGTCAAGACATAGAAGAGACTGAGATCACAGAGATTCGAGACAGAGACAATACCAAGACCACAGAGTGGAGACTGAAACCATAGAAAATAGGTCTCGGGATTGCTCTTGAGCACTATAACTCTACTTTCTAATAAACTGTCGCCAATTATAAAAAAAAAAGTAAAGTTGCTGTGTTAGGAGAAGGCCTTATATATATATATATATATATATACATGTAGACGAAACGCAATATGTGCAAATACATATGCAGATTTATTTGTTAAATGCATTACCATTGAAGTTTATTCACATTTTTTGTATTGTATTTAAAAAGTTAATCTTACTGACTTGTGCGCCTATTTGTTTGCGTATGTATGCACATCTTGGTGTTTCCATCCAGGGTCTTATGCGATATTCCGAAATGCACATAAAAATATGCAGATTGCACCACATGCAATTCAACATATATAGCTATATAGATACAACAGAAATTGTATCGTAACACGTTGGTATTTGTGTAAAAATGACAATATTGCGGTAGAAAACAGCAACTGTAATATTTTAATCGATATTTCTCTTCTTAGATTCACACGTACGTCAACACGCCAGGTCTCCAAGAGGAGCGTTGCTTGCTCTTTTCAGGCCAGACCTCTCTAGATCCCCAATTGTCCAATCAGGAGATTGCATTACCAGCACCAGCCAATGAGCTGGAGCCATGTGTGGTTTTGGAGTCAGAGTCTGTAAAGTTTGTTTTGGGGCCGACACCCATCCAGAGACTCAGAGAGAGCCAGGGCCAACATGTAGCCATCCCAAAAGCAGTGAATGGCACAGATTTGGGTTGTGACAGCGAGGGGCTGCAGAATGTTTTTTCCACGGGAGCCCGGCGAATCCGACCACCGCTCCCCCTCCCCGATGCTCACAATGCTAATAATTCAGCCCAGAGACGCACGGCACTGCTGAATTATGAAAACCTACCCATCTTACCACCTGTTTGGGAGAAACGCAAGCCGCAAGGGAGCCCAGAGGGTGACCCTAAATCCTCACCTGTGAATGGCTTCCATGCGCATGAGCCTCAACACAACTACATTAACACTGAAAACAAGTCGGCGCCACCCAAGACTCCCACCAGTGTCTTCAGCTTTGAGTCGCTTTGCCCCCTGCGACAGCTCAACTACATTGAGGTAGAGATGGACATAGTTTCAGATTCGAGTGGTACTCACACACCAAAAACACCCAACACGCCATTACCAGCAACTCCTACGCGCCGAACAGAGCTGTATGCTGTTATAGACATCGAAAAAACAAATGCCATGTCAAACCTGCAGAAAGCACAGCCACGGGACGATGGCAGCACACGCAAAACACGACACAACAGCACCGACCTGCCCATGTGACCCAAGCATTTGTTTGGGCTGTGTTTCCTGGAGAAGTGCTTGTATGCACTTCACAAACATGTTTACGAATCAATAATTTGCCTTCATGTACATGAAGTTTCTATTGTGCATTTTATGGTTTGATTTATAATACGCTCCATTGGTTGTCATTATGCAGAGGTTGAATATAAAACTGAAACAGCTGTTTGTTATTATATTGTGGGGTAAACGCAGGCGTTTCTGTTTAATTGTCTAGTCAATGTTATTGTTTATGACTACGGAAATAAAACTGAAACACCTGCTTTAAATCATGTTAATATTAATAATTTGCAGACAACACATTTTGAAGGTTTTGGTCAAATGTTTTGTCTATATGTATATGGTCAACATGACTTAAAACGTTTAATTGATGCTACTTTTAAAAAGAAGATAAAGTGATAAAGGTTTGACAACTTATATTTTCAATGTGCGCTCTCTGCTCTAGTGTTTTAGTTTCATCGTCCAACCCCTGCATTTTCTCACATTTAGAGTGACAAATCAATATTGGAGCTTTTGTGTGTACAGTATAACTATAGGACTAGAATGAAGCTATATATAAAAAAATCATTTGCCAAATTTGAGGAGCAGAATGATTGTCAGACAGAATTTTCAGGAAAATGTGTGATTATGAGTTTGGTTTCATTCCTACACAAGTATTTTCACAAACTTCGAGATGTTTGTGTTTGAAAATCTGGGTACTGATATTGGTTTAGTAAAGTGTTCATATTTTTGAAAGAAAGAGAGAGTTTATTGTGTATTTTGTGATACTTGGTGACTTCGCTGCCATTGGTGCCAACTCTTATTTTTGTAGCATGGACAATAAAAATAAAAAAAAAAAAAAAAAAGAATCATCAACGTTTCTGTGAGCCCTGTGAGAATGATATGGAACCAAGATATAAATGTAAATGCATAAATGTAAAAATAATATTTTTTAATACCCAGTTCTTCCCTCTAGTGCATATGGTTATGCTGGTGCACATTAGAGATCTAAAATCTAACAAAAACGCACCAAAATTCTGATCCTGCAGGAATTATAGCTGTGGCCTCCAGAGGGCGCTACTATACTCGGAATCCCGACACGTGGGTCTCACTCATCTTTATACCCTTTATAATCACGGATAATCACGAAGTCCCCAGGAGTCCCATTGAGTCACTCTCGGCAGGTCTCCAGTTCATTCAGACAAAGATACCTTTCTTGAGTAAGCGATGCTATTTTAGGCTAGTGATAAAACCTCAAATCTAAGTCCTAAATGGGATTTTATTTGTCCTGACAGGGACTCGAAGCATACAATAAATTAAAAAACGAGCCTTAATTATGTTTGGTAAAACATAATTAAGGCTCTTGTTTTATTATCGTTTAAAGTGTAGTTGTTTTGTTTCTGTAACACGGTTCTAGCGCTGTGCTGACTATAGCCCGGTGTGCGATATAGAGAAATCCAGTATATCACCTCAGGATGATTTTAATTAAACATTAAAATAAATATTTACATATATTAACATTTAAAGCTGGCATTTACAACTTTTTAAAGGATAAACAACTCGTTTGTTGGAACTTCTTGTTGCTTAAAAAAATACTTTAAATAAATTTATTTCAATAAAAGTCTTTTTGTTCTCCAGCGTCTTAATTTACATCGCTGTATTATTGACAACTTAATGAAATAAATAATTTTAATGAAAAATATAATTTAGTTTGTTTAATTTAACTTAATGTAATTGAACCGTTTGCTTTTTTATTTAATGTTGAATAAAGCTATAGAAAAAGATTTACGATTTTCAAAGATATTCTATTTCTTCAGTAGAGATTTCTTCAATAAATGATTTGCATTCTGGTATGCTAGATTCAAATCTTTTCTTGTGAAGAAGGAATTAGGGTGGCATGGTGGTGCAGTGGGTAGCACTGTGGCCTTCAATTTAGAAGGTTGCTGGCCGTTTGCATGTTCTCCCCGTTCTCCCGTGGGTTTCCTCCAGGTACTCCGGTTTCCCCCACAATCCCAAAAACATGCGGCTAGGTTAATTGAATAATCTAAATTTCCTTTAGGTGTGAATGTTGCCCTACGATGGATTGGTGACCTGTTCAGGGTCTACCCCCACCTCTCACCCGATGTGCGCTGAAGATAGGCACCGGCAGACCCCCATTCATTTACATTGAAATTTATTTTCCAAACTGAATAAACCAGTTGGGAGGAATGATATTTGTATCGTTACTCATTAAACACAGCAACTACTACTGATGAAAACTAAATCTAACCAATTTATTTTAGAGGTTTGTTATTCTATTTTATTACTATCAGTTTTTTTATCATATTTTGAGTATTTTGTAAATATTTAACCCCAAATCAATTCATGCGAGACTCCTGGTGGAAACTAAGAATACAAACAAAATGGCCACTGCACCAGATGTGACGACTCCTAATAGCGCTCTATTAAAGCACCACAAAACAAGGATTAACAGTAAAAATAAACCTCGTTTTGTTCTTATGCATGAGGTATTGAAAAAATAAGTTCTTATGCAGATTTAACTTGCTAAAAAACAGCATTTCCAGCATCACAGTGTTGAGGAGCAACTGGAGTGTCACTGAAACGTGATTGAATAAATCAATCATTTGGCGAAGGATTCTGCTCAGCACAAACACATGCTTCCATGTAATGATGCCAAACTGGATGGCACATGTGACCCAGCGTGTGTCTGTGTGTCTCAGATCAGAGCAGTGCATGCTGGGAAGCAGTTTGTGCTGCTCATTATCAGTCTTCCTCACAGTGCGCTTCAGCTTTCATCCCAATCATGCTGACATTCTAATAAACACTCCTCGCCCTCTTTGTACCGTTGGTTTTATTTTAGTTCCTCTACAGTTCCTGGTTCACTACAAGACTTCTGCTTCATTTCCCAAAGAAGGAACATTAAAATAAAAAGGGTTAACAATCAATGATGACGTGATTCAGCACAATGTGAACTTCACCCAAACTCATGGCCACACGCCCTCCATGCTCTCTGGACGTGCAGACTGTCACCTGGCAACCGCAGCCTGTTGCTTGGATACAACAGGCCGCTCCTTGTTTCCTGCAGATCAAACGTTATGATGCGTAGCAGTGACATCAGCAGACACAGATATATACATCTATCCATTCCCTATACTGAACATAAACTGAGAACAAGCCATTTGTAAAACTGCACTGGTGTCAAAGTTTTCAATTCTCAGGTAGAAGTATAGGTTTAAAAAGACTTCTGGAGAACCATCACCTCCAGATTTCTACTCAAGTGCAAGTTTCCTTTGAAAACTGGCATTAATAATAAAAAATAATGTGTATTCCGGTCAGTCATAAAATTGCTTTGATATGTTAATGGATATTCAGGAATGATGTAAATTTCAAGCAACAAATTATGTTCATTTTAAACTCCAGTGTTTTTGCCTGATATGTCACCTGTCACATACCATCCAATCACAATGTCAGAAGTGTGAAGTCTGCAGAGTGTGTGTGCCAATCACAGTGACTGCTTTCAATGAACTAGTGATTAATGATGCGACCCACCTATTGTGTAAATTTGAAATTATAGGTTTCAAAACGGTAATTAGCTTTTATGTTTTTGGTTTTAAACAAACATATAAGAGTAATAACACATAAGTTGCAAGGTAACTCAAACTAAAATGTAAGAAAATCGTTTTCTGTTTCATTTACAGACCCCAAATCAGTGCCATTTAGTGGTCAAAAGAAGGGACAACCCTTTGAAAAACAAGACCTATGATATGGCTTGTGTTTTTCAAAGTTCTGGATGAAAAAAACTACCATGGAACAAAAACTGCTTGGAACAGTGTAGGTTTTAGGAGATGTTTGCTTAGATAAAATTTCCCCATAAAAAAACAAGTCTTAGTTAAAGTTAAAAAGTCTTTAAAAGCCCCCTGACTTCTAAGGGTTATGAGATGCTTTTGAAAATTGAGATGGCTGAAAAACAGAGAATAATTTAAAGTGTGAATGTTGTATTTTATTCTATGGATCTAGTGTCTGATTACACGCTGGCATGGTTGATGAGGAAAAATACAAGATATATGTTTGATTAAAAAATTGGTTGTAAAATCTGGCTCTTCTTTCACACACAAGAGTCAATCTTTTTCTGATTTTATCAGAGAGCTCCATGCATTTAAGGCATTTCCATTTCAGGGTCACAGTATTCTGCTGGTGTCTATCTCCAGCAAACTTCGGGTGACAGGCTGGGTACACGCTCAGCAGGCCCCATCCTTCTTGAAGTAAATACAGTGTTTTAGAGAAAGCTAATGCAGTACGCTTCAGGAATGGAGCTATGTGGTTCACTGTAGAAGAGCTGTACCAGTGGCAGCCTGTGAATGAACTTGTTGTGTAGCCCAGTGTACAGAGAGCCACCAAAGCATTGACGAACGATGATTTCCAAATGGCATGCTGAATGTGTGTTCTGCTTCAGTGATTGTGGTGGACAGAAACTCACCGGGAATCTCTGGGGTATTGTCAAGAGAAAGATATCTTTGTTTGAATTCACAGACACCACACAAGCTAGCTGTGGTTCCCTTCTGCCACTGCTGTCTTCACGAGTGTGAAATCCTAAAAGCAGCTTTAAACTCTCACACATTCAACCAACAACACGAGCCTCAATCTGTTTCCATGGAAACCCCATATTTATCTGTATCACTCGCCAGTAAACACGTATGTGCTAAACGGCCCCTTCATACACATGTTTCATAGCAATGGAGCAATATTAGAGTGCAGGATTTAATTCGCTGAGACGTGATGTCAGAGATGATTTTCCTCAGGGTGTGAATCCATTAGGAGCACGAGCGCGTGCGAGTGTCTGTGTTTGATAAGAGCTGGAGGAAAAGCCCTCGCTCCCGCGCCACAGACAGCTAAAAATAGCACACTATTAAAAGGAGAGGAGCACTGGGGCTTCCTCCCTCGCTCCATTCAGTTAGAACGAGCCCCATCACACACTGACACAGATCCTTCTCATGGATTTAAATATTACTTTTTCTTAAATTAAACCAAATATATCAAAAATATATACCTATGTGCAATGAATTGTTCAATACTCTTATTTTTTTAGTAACAGTCTTTTTACACTTGATTTCCATTGGTAAATGAACGCAAAATTGTTGAGACAAAATTTTAATTCACAAATCCACATTGTGAAAACAACATGGAAATTGTATCAAAAACCTGGTGAACATCTCCTAAACCACATACACTTGTTCCAAGCACTTTCTGTTTTTGTAGAGCCAGAACTATGGAAAATACAAGCCATATCACAGGGCTTGTACTTCCAAGGGAGGCATCCCTTCTTTACACCACTAGATGGCACTGATTGCACCAATGTGGGGTCTTTTTTATTTGAATTATCTTGCAAATTATGTGTCAATGCTCTTATTATGTGTGTTTAAAAGCAAATACATATAATCACCTTTTTGGAACCTAAACATTTTATTTGATTGTGTTTATTTAAATGAGGGGGGGGGGGGTATTAGATTCTATGCCCTTGACTACCATCAACAATGTTTCTTGCAGGTGGTGGGCACACAGGAATTTGGCTTCACACCATTCCTTTGGCCTGAGCCCAGCTGGTCCTGATGAGGTTAAGCTCTGTGGTTGGGTCTGGGTGTGGAAAAGGAAGAAAAAAAAGTAATTAATTAATTAAAAAATTAGTAATTAACATAAAACCTGCTGTGTTGCGAATATTTTCTGGATGTTATATATTCAGATTGTTAGCAAATAAATTGCAATCCTTCTTTAATAATATTTTTTTCCCTAATTTTGATTGGTACATTTACGCATGTTAAGAACAAGCAAAAGTTCATCTCACCAAAAGTATACATTTAAAGTAAAGTTTATTTTATTTTAAAAAGAAAGTAAAAAAAAATTCAAATAAACATTCATGAACTCAACCGTGTGGTTAAAATCATTTGCTGCCATTAACAACCCTTTCTTATTCTCTGAAAGGTAAGTATGTATATTGTGCACAACTGCCCCTTGTGGTCAGGAAGAAAAATGTTTTAGATTTTTTTTCATATTCAGAGATTTTATTGAGGATTATATTAAGGATTTTCCGTACAAAAAAAAATAATTTATATCTGCTTTTAAATTGATATAATTGTTTTTGCAACCTTAGACTCAAAGTCATGTAGAAAAGTAGTCAAAAGAGTGTAAAAATTATTAAAATAAATATCACCATGAATGAATTGTATGAACAATTACAAACTTACAGAGAAAAGAAGAAATTGGTGAGTAATTACTAAGAAACCCCAATTCCTAGCATCAGCCAGAGAAATATTTCTAGACACAGATTAAGCCAGTGTTTATGTGCAGAGAGTGAACCCATGACCCCGCTGAGGATGAAGAGCAAGTGATGCAGAGATGTTATCTCCACAGATTTACCTTGTCTTCGGCACAGCCGTGAATGGGTTTAGTCTCTCCTGTTTTTGTGAGGGTAATCCTCTGCTCATTTCTCATCTAAATTGGTTGTAATTCACACGGCTGTCGTTAAACATTAATTGCTTCATTAGTGAGAGGATCCTGAGCTGAAACGACAGATTAATTTGCTTTGATCCGCTGTGAGGAACACAATCACAGCAAACTCTCTCTGTCTGGGAACGCTCTACATTCACTGTGTCCAATAAAGTCTTGTCTGCTCTGCAAATAAACAGATATTTAACAGAAACACAGTGGAAAAAAATTGAGAGTCTTTGGGTGCTCCACAAGTGAGAATCATGCATCTCTAAATTTTGCTTAGGAGTGACTGTGTGTCGCCCTGAAATGGACTGGCGACCTGTTCAAGGTCATTCACTGGAGATAGGCATCAGCAAAACCCTGTGACTGATGAGCTGGGTAAAGAAAAATAGTAATAATCATTGGTTATCAGTGTTTGAAGTTTGTATGAATATATTTGTTGTTGTTTTTTGTACCATTGTGTTTTGTTTCATTTATATTACAGCAGTGTATTTATTGATTTTGATGACGCTCGTACATCATCAACTTTAACTGAATCTATACGGCTGTAAAGCTAAACAGCCTCTGTGTCAGAGTGAAGATGAGCAACCCTTTCTGAGCTGCTTCATCACTTTCATCTCGCTCATCTTCACATCACTATGGTAACCAGCCTGCGTGCTCAACTGGGTACAAAAGCAAAACCTTGAGGAGCCCAGAGTTTGTTTCTATTGCATTCAGAGCTTTGAGAAGAGCCAGAGCCACGCGCTGAACTCAACCGTGAAGGTCGAACACAAACTCAAACACGCAAAACTCTGGTTTCATTCGTTTCCATAGCGCCCAGAGAGGAGAGCTTTTGATGGAGGTTTAAATCTGTCAAATGATTAAAAGTTATCCCTTCCTTTTTATTGGTGAAACAACTGTAGATATTCCGAAAGCCAGTGGTCAAGGTTTCTTCAAAATCTACTGCTGGACAGAGAAACTGAAACACTTCTTTCTAAAGGTTTGGAGGTTTTGTGGCTTTTTCAGTTTGGGTGATCTTGAAGTAAACAAGAGTTGATTTGTTGAAGGAGAAGTACATCTGGTCTAAAAAGCGAAGGAGTTGAAACGACCGACTCAATCTTAGAAATATCAGAAGTTTACAAAAACTATGGCAAGTCTTTCAAGCTTATATCCTTTTATTCTGAAAGTTTGTACACAGATAAAGACTTCAGTTTGAGACAGAATAATTACAAAAAGCTATGAAATGTTTTGCAAAAATAAATAAATATTCGCCCACTTCACTGTGGTGCAGTTACTGGTGGTACACTGTAAAAAGTCAAACACTCCATAATGTTGGCTTTAAATATTTTAATTATTTACTTCATTTAATCTGTATTAGAAAATTGTCATAATACATTAACTTTACATAAAATCTTTGCATGCAACAGATTCAATATATTCTTCTTCGGAGTTTTTGTGTTAAATAAATGCTTTTAAATGGAAAAAGATTCAATTTATTAGCACACAAGTCCAAAAAGTCATTTCGTCAGAAGATGTTTTGAAAGCGACGTGTATTTACGTATCCACAGGTAAGGTGTATGTCATAACGTGGGTCCCGAGAGTAAGGAACTGGACCGAGGGAAGAGACAGGAGGCAGGTATTGCGGTGGAAAAAGGTGTTTGTTTATAGAGCCACTCGTGATGAAACAAAAAAAAAAGAGAATCCCAAACAAACAAAGAAATAACTCAACAGAAACGTAAGCTCTCTCAACGTCACCAATGAAAATGATCAGAAGCTTGAGCAACACGCTCATGCCGCTTCCTACTACAGCCTGTGGTCACCTGACCTTCTCACACGAGCCTTGGCCGAGCCTTCCTCTCCTCTTGATGATGCTGCCAGGCTTCTTTAAATGAACAAATTCTCAAAATGTAAACAAAACACAAGAAAACACATCATAATGAAATTAAATTACCCAATTAACTCATAAATTATCCTTAAACAAAATACAAATAACTCAATCAATACTTGAATCATGCGGAAACTCATTGACGCATGAAAATACATAAAAGACATAACAAAATGAACACAGGAGCCCCTAATACAAACAAATCACCGCCTCGAGGACAACACAATACAAACAGAACAATAGAACAGAGGTGTTGGCAAAGATTGATATTATCACAGTGTACATTTCGTGGTGCACAGGGTGAAAGTAAAGCCTGCTACATGCTAAATGTGATATTAATTTATTGTTGTGCATTTTAAGGTTATATATAGTTCTGGGCTGGTTCCTAACACCCATCATGATCATTGAAACTCCCAAAGGTGGATTTTACATGGAGCTCCAGATCAGAGAGATTAATATTCTGTGAATAATCTTGTGATAGTCTTGTGTGGCTCCTTGTCTCTGATAGTTTATTTGTGGTGCTGATGGTGGGATCTGAGGATTGATTGCGTTTGTGGACTTGTGTCTTTAAAAGGCTAAAAATCTCAGTCAGTAATAGACACCTGGGTGCCTTGAATCTTGTCAATTGATTAAAATAATGGTTTCATCCACAACTTCTTTCATTTCAATGTTTTTCTATGGCTATTTCGTTGTATTTGTGTTATTAAAAGAGGAAATGCTTGATTGACAAATGTAAACCTAAACCCAACCTATACTGAAAAGGCTAAAAAATAAAACAAAGTAATGGAGCCAAAGATGCACACACATCATTGGGATTAGCACGGTGTTGGATTTGATGGTGGGATTAAGACTGATACGGGCTTCTTCACAGTTTGTCTGGCTTCCCAGCGCTTTCAGGTTAGTGAGGATTTTCTCAGCTGTTATTTTCAGCTCCTCATTTTCTCTTTAATGCTCCTCATCAAAAACCTTTCAAGGTTGAAAAATGGCTGTGATTGTGTCTGTGTCCAAGACGGACATGCAATTCTTCATACGCAGCTTTACAAATGATGTCCCCGCCTCATCATTACAGCCTCTCGGAGCATTGAGCTTCAGATTTAATTCATTATATTCATCAATCTGTGTGTAATTATTATTATTGTGTAATTATATTGCATTGTTAGGTTTTTTTAATAGGGGGCACTAGCAGTGGATTGATCCAACCGTGCAAATGATGCTCATGAATATGCAAATATTCCCCTAAAAGGAAGTCTTTCTTTGCTCTGAAGCCAAAATCATTAAGAGTCATTTAACTGTGTTTTCAGATTGAATCATGGATCGGTCCACCTCTCTCGCCATCTGTGATGACAACATGACACAAACACACTCTGCATACCAGCTGCTTTCAGATTTTCTTCTTCTCAGGAGTTATTTTCATGATAACATCAGCCAATGGTGAAAGCTAGGAAATGTTCAAAAGGACATTTACTTTTAGTCAATTCACTAAACTAACTTCAATATTCACATCCGTTTTAATTCATATTTTAGACTGGTTGTGATGAGGGAGACAGTTGTGGGGTGATGATTGTGGAGGAACGATTGCAATAATATATTTATATTGTTTAAACCCATTTTACATTTAGGGAAAAATAACTATTTAGAATGTTTGGTTTTTAATAAAAGTGTCAATTATCATTTGATGTAGAGTAAACTTCTCTCAACGTTACTCAAGAATCAGATAATTTCATTTTTAATATTTGTATGCAAGTAAAATATTCATTTAAATATGCGGGTTTTTTTTTTGTTTTTTTAACTGTGTCCTGTCCTGCTCAAAAGCCATCACATGGGAGAGTAAATGCTTTGCTGAGTTGGACAGTTTTGCTTTCTCCAGGGGAGTAAAACACCTGGTGTGGTGCTTTCTCCTCTGGATTGGAGCATTGAATGTATGTAAATATTTATTAGTTGTGGTTCCCACGAGCCAGTTTACATTAGTTGTGTCACGACGTATAAAAATATGCATTTTTGTCAAATGTGATATTGCCAGGCACCCAATGTTAAGAGACACCTGCAGACAATCATATATATATATATATATATATATATATATATATATCCCCGGAAGCGCAGCATGACTTGCGACTCAACATTCGGATGAAGTAGTATTCCAATCTGACAACTGACAGATTTACGCACCCCGACTTCCATGACTCACTGGGATCACCGCATACTCACCGTTTCTCTTCTGGGTTCTCTCCGGTTCTCTTCTGCCGTCTCCACTGAATTCATCATGGGTTCTGGGATTCCTGTTATCTACCGAAGTTTGGCTAAAGAAAGACTAGTCAACAACTGGTACAGTTCCATTTAAGGGACATGTTAAAGGGACATTCTGCACTGATTCTTGTATAAAGTTCATAAGTTCAGTGCTCATAAGTTTTGCTTTCTGGGTTTTTTTGTGTGTTTGTTTTGTTTTTAGAATGAATATATAAAAATGATGACGTCAATTTTTCCCACGCATAGTTTGTGGTTTGGTGATAACCGTGTTTACTCTCCTTATATCATAATGACAAAACTTTCCAAATAATCCTGACCAAAAGTTTACACACCCCAGCATTTAATATTTTGTTTTCTCCCTTTTAATCATCAATGACAGCCTGAAGTCTCTTGAGGTAGTTGTTAATGAGGTTCTTTTTCTTTTCTGTTGGTAAAGCAGCCTGTTGGGATGGTGTTCTGTTCATGTTATGCTCAGTATCACATATAATTGTATTAATTACTTTCTGTAAATTGAATACATTTTAAATTTTTTGTGGAAACATAATAGATTTATACCCTTTTGAAAATAAAATTTGAAAATCTTTGTAGATTATTACTTTTTTAAATCATAGAAATAAAAAAGTATTCATGCAAACCCTTTTTAGGGAAAAAAAACCCACCCTTTTCTCAACTTATCATTTATCCATTTATGGCATTTTGGAACCAAACTCTATAAACTACTGATTATATTGAATCATGTGATATCTTTGTCTGTGATGGACGCACCCAAAATCTCCAGGGGCACATTTGAAGGATCCTTTAGATTGGAAGGGTTTTGAGTGCTGTTTAATAAATCAAGCTGTCTCTCTTCATTCTATAAACTTAATATTAACATCTTAAGCAATGCTGTGGTGCAGCGGGTCCAGGATCTTTGATTATAGGGCCTCCAAACCCACCCCTGACTCCACTCTGCATAAATCAAAGGTGATAAAAGCATTTGAAATGGTTTCTCTCTGACACCACTTTATTCCCATCTCCAGTAACATGTCAGCGAACAGCCCTCTTCCATTTCTCTGTTTTCACACTGTGTCAGAAGGCAGACAGCCAGTGTGCGTGCGTGTGTGAGTGTGTGTTGTCTGAAGTCTGCTTGAGAATTCTGCCGGAACAGACGAACACACATTTTCAGTCCAGAGGAGAAAAGCCTTATGTGTTTTCTCCCTGAGCTTCAGCTCTCAGCTTAAGTATTAAAGAAGCTTCATCAAAGATTCACTCAAGAGTCAGCAGACGCTCTTAGAGAACTCATTTCATTTGGATGGAGATCAGAACTGATGTTTAAGAGAGCTCTGTAGGTATTTTAAGATCATTCAAAAACATAGAAGGTAAATATATGTTGTAGGCCATCAGAGGTTTCTGTATTTCTCATTCTGCCTCAGAAAAATGCTTTTAGATCAGTAAAGGAAGCATCACAGAACTGAAATCACTATAATTTAGAAAAAGGTTGCTCCCCATACTTTGAATTACCTTTGACATTTCCACATGCTGAGAGGAAACAGAGTATCACCACATGAACTCAAATGCAATATTCAAATGCCTCTCTTCTTATCCGTCGTCTTATCCGTATTCTCACAACTAAAAACAAAGGAGAATTGCATTCATATTTGGTAGATACAGGATCGGCTGAGAAGAGGGAGACAGGTGGGGGCGACAATTGCAATGAGGAAAAACTCAATTCGTATATTTTATAGGTTTCTATGTATTTAATATGGAAAATGTATTCTGACAAAATTAAGTATTTTGTTAAATACAGAAAGTATAACAAAGATTAAAATCAAATCCCATGTCATCTTGAAATAACTTTAACATTTTGAGCATGTTCTGTGTAAAACAAGGAAACGATTTAAAAGCCAGCTCCTTTTCTCGCTGTACTGAGTAGCTTTTTTCTTTTGACACTTCTGAACCTCAAAACGGGCTTGATTCATTCAAAACAACAAGGTGTAACCAAAATGTAACCAATAAAAACTCGTAATTCATGGTTTTCAGAACATAAAGAGTATTTTTCTCATTCCCATCATCCCAAATTCACACAAGGTAACACCAGAAGCACTCACTCAAGGAAAGAAATGTCCGCAGTGCATTCTCCTGAGCATCAAGAGGTAAAGATAGAACTGCATTTCATGGATCGGGATTGAATCTTTTATCTGAGAGTGGATGAGAGAGATAGGAGAGTGTGTTTCTGTGAAGGTCAGTCTGGCTCCAGCGGTCAGAGCCGGCAATCTGATATCCCAGAATGCTCTGCATTCAAGTATGAAGATGAGGAGCTCGCTCTGTGCATCCCTGCTGACATCTGCTTCCACTGGTTCAACTGAGAAAAAACAAAGCCTACAACTATTTGAGTTGATTTTTTTTCTTGGGTGAATGTTCTACAACCAGGAACCTACAGTAAATATGACGTAAAGATTGCACTCATTTAATGCCTGTAAAATCCAGGTCTATCAAAAATGTGTACAAATTGTATTTTTTATTTTTTTTACTTTAACAAGGCAGTAAGTGCATTCTAGCATTTTGCTCGACATTTGAGGTAACCCTCTTCACGTCATTAAATACCTCAAATGTGTGTTGTTTTTTTGGAGAATGTGGTAAGATAATGGAATTTATTATGAGTTTTGCACTCTGTGCAGATATAACCTTTTAAAGATTTAATTTTTCAGGCCAATGTCTTTATTTTTTTGATTTATAGAACAGACATAGAGACAAAGGGGTTAACGGTGCCAACTAATGATCAACAGTAAATAAAGAATGGCTTTCCAATCGAAACAATGGCATTATAATGGGAATCAATGAGGCAAAAACAACCAACAAATAACATTTTATATTTTTTTCCCCCAAAATCAGTGACTGATTGGTTTTAGGGGCCATATTGTGCGAGAATAAATAAATTCACCAAATGTATATGTTATAAGTTTATATTCATGTGTATTCATATAAGTGTGTATTCATGTATTCTTTTTGGGGAGCTCAAAATGCCAATCAGGTAAAGCTCCTCCTCTACGCCACTCCATGTAGAGCTAACACACAGACCCAGAAGGGAATGTCAAGCAGCAGATATAAGCAAAGAAAATTTTCTTTTGTGAAGGTCACTTCATTGCAATTGATGCTTCACCAACAAACTAACCCATATGCCACCCAAACGAAACCCAAGACTAATCTGTTTTAGAAAATACGTTTTACCTCAAATATTGTTTCCTAAAAAACTGGTTTTGAATAAAAGCTCTGATGAAATGAACAAATATGAGAAAAATAATGGAAAGAAGGCAAAAAAGCAAGCATTTGCAGTGTTTATAAGTTTATGGGACGAGCACTAAACGACACACATCTTCACTCGTTACAGTTTTAACTCGACACAGGCACAAATGACTCCACGGTTTACATCTTCACCACTCCAGCACACACACACCGTCTGCACAGAGACACAGACACCAGATCTAAAAATACAGATTTGTTCCATTCAGGGTTCATCACGGAAAATGTGGCCTGACGTCTGTAAGCAGCAGTGGATATCATTTTATGAAAAGAAAATAAAACGTATGATGGGAATCCCACAAATAACACAAAACAAGTAACAGATATCGCTCACGCTTTGAAAACCTAAATCAAATTAAATCATAAACATTTGTTGATTTAAATATGCATGTCATTGATCCAGAGGCTTTACGATGGTGAATGAATGTGTGCCTATGATTGAGCTCTGCAGAGGCTCCAGCTGATCCCTGTGATCCTTATTAATAAACAATTATGTAAGGAATTCATTATTAAAGTTAAATAAAAACACTTAAAAAATGAAATGGCAAAAAAATTAATACAAATTAAATTGATCAAACATAATAAAAATCTTATAGGTTGTTACTAGGGGTGTAACGGTTCACGGTATGTATTGAACCGTTTCGGTACGGCCTGTTCGGTTCGGTACACTTGCGTACCGTTTCGGTATTCGTATTAAATGATATAAATGTATTATTAGCGCGATATTAAGCGCAGCGCAACAATGTTCCTAGGCGAGTTTCCGCACGGACGCTATTGACTGACAAGCACGAGCGCGAGAATCATATCAAAAGCGAAAGAGAAGCCAGAGCTTGAAGACCCTCTCACCTCACTGCGGTCTCGTGTTTGAGAACACTTTCGCTTCTCTGTTAAAATACATAACGGGGATAGACGAGTGGATAAATTTAAAGTTGTATGCCGACATTGTTCCACGGAGATCGGGCAGGCAACACTACACATCTAACATTTTCTACTGCTGGGGATATTATAACCAGATCTATGCTCTCTTCAGAAAATGTGGATAGGTAATCTATCCTAACTAGTTGCAGTATTTCATTTTTTTATTTAAAAAAAATGTGTTTTCTTAATAAAGAGTGCAATTTATTTAAAATATCACCCAAATGTGTCACTTTTATTTATTTTATGCAAGAATTCTACTGTGTATTGGCAGCTTTTCAAAATAAAGAATATGTAAGTTCTTATTGTTTTGTACCAAACCGAATGAACCGAACCGAACTCTCCAAGACACTGTACCGAATACGATTTTAGCGTACCGTTACACCCCTAGTTGTTACATTCTTTGTTTATTAAATTAAAATATACTCTTATAAAAATTAATACAATTTAAACCATAAAATAAAACAAAATGTCCAATCATAAAAAAACAATATAAAAAATGTAATGTAAAAAGTTACAAAAACTAAACAAAACATTTACAAACCAACAATAATTACATGATAAAAATGTCAAAACGTAATGCTTGAATTAAAATAATTTAATACAACTATAAATCACAATAAACTCATAAAAACAAAATCTTAAAAATACAATCTAACAAATAACCAATTAGTTAAATAATATAACAAAATTACAGCTTAAAAGAGGGGATCACTTTGATAGAACAATATATGTATAATAACATTAAAATGTTTTATTATTAGAGTAATATTAGAACACTATAATATAATATAATATAATATAATATAATATAATATAATATAATATAATATAATATAATATAATATAATATAATATAATATAATATAATATAATATAATATAATATAATATAATATAATATAATATAATATAATATAATATAATATAATATAATATAATACATAAGCATGTGGTTAAAAATAAACTTAATATTATTAAAAATAGAATTTATTAGTATTCTTCTTTGCTTTTGTCTATCTCTCACAGTGAGCATCGGTGCAACTCCGCAAGTTTTATTTCTTTTATTGCATGTTGCGATCTCTCTCTTTCTCTCTCTCTCTCTCTCTCTCTCTCTCTCTCTCTCCCATATAGACTGAGGATTTTTATCTGTAAAACACAACACATTTCTCTCAGCAGATTTTCATAATTGGCTCACTTTGGCTGTAACCATTTTATTTGTCACTCTAAACTAAACCTTAAACAGGACTTGATCACTGTTGTGTCAAAGCAAATTCAACATGGTTTCAAAACATACCAATGCCTTTTCTTTTAAAAACATTTTTAATGTATTAAAGCTAAACAATACAATATTTGGCATCTAGAGGTTGTATTTCTAAAACCAACAAGAACGTCTAGGTTACCTTACGTAACCCCCGTTCCCTCAAGGAGGGAACGCAGACGAATGTTGAGTTCTTCGACTAGGGGACTTACCGAACCTGGGAGGTGGTACTGAATATATAACGTGCAAATTAATTGATTCGCGAGTGTAGATGATTAGCAATCAGCCGCTCTATAAGAGGGGCGCTCTGCTCTACACTCATTCTGCTTCTTCCGAGGAGCCGAACCCTTTACCTCTCGGCACCTCAGATTAGTGACTTGAGCGGCTAGGCATGGCAAGGGAATGTCTGCGTTCCCTCCTTGAGGGAACGGGGGTTATGTAAGGTAACCTAGACGTTCCATTACAGTCGAGAACGCAGACGAATGTCGAGATCTTTGACTAGGGGACCTTTATAAAGGGCCATGTCTCAAGTCCATCCAGTCAGGCTGACGCTAAGCTGTGAAGGTTAGATCTAGCCAGACCCCGACTGGGTATATCTTGCGTGGAGACCGCATCGAGACCTGAAAAGGGCTTCCCGCGAGTACATGTCTCCCCGTCCAATTGGAGGGGGAAAGACGAAGGTCATCGTTCTGCACCACAGGGGGGGGGGGGGGGTGAACGGAAACGGGGTAATACAAAACAACCTAAAAAGGGGTTTGTATAGAATACACAGACTGGGCCACCCAGAGGGGGGGGTCCCGAAGTCCGGACCCGAGTTCTGTAGGGGTCAGGCCAACGGCAAAACCTTACTACCAGAACCTAGCAGAGCTGACTGCTCCGCTCAGTCAGATGCCGCGTGGGGGGAGGATAGAGTTCTGTCCAGATAGAGCCAAAGGGCACGGACTGGACAGAGAGTACCCTGGGCTGGGTCTGCCTCCTCCCGGGGCAGGGCCTGCAAGGTCACCGTCTGGTTACGAAAGGGGACAGACAGGACCTTGGGGATGAATCCGGGCCTGGGTCTGATTATCACCAGGGAGTCCTCAGGGCCGAATTCCAGGCAGGATTCATCGGCGGACAGAGCCTGGAGATCTCCAACCCACTTGATGGCCAACAGAAGAGCCGTCTTCAGAGAGAGGGCCGGTAAATCTGAAACGGCCATAGGCTCGTAAGGGGACATCCTCAGCCCTCTCAGGGCGATGGAGAGGTCCCAAGAGGGAACAGAGGAGGGCCTAGAGGGAAGTAACTTTCTAGCCTCTTAGAGGAATCTCAACGTCAGATCGTGGCTGCCGATCGATTTACCTTCGACCCGAAGGTGGAAGAAGAAAATCGCTGCTGCGTAGACCTTAAGGGTCGAAGGGGACAGCCCCCGATCGAACCCTTCCTGGAGAAAGGTCAGCACGACTCTGATAGGACACGTCCTAGGGTCTTCTCGTTGGGAAGAACACCAATCGATGAACCGACCCCACTTCCCCGCGTAGCACGCTCTAGTGGAGGGCGCTAATGCTTGTTCAAGGGTCCTCACCACTGCCGGTGGAAGAGGCAGGGGGTCCACCGAGGCCGGATATGCCATACATGGTGCCCCCTTCCCTCCAGGGGGAGCCGGGTCGATGGTGAGACCCTGAAAGATCTTACATCTTCCCAGGATGTCAACCTCAGGGGCGCTTCTTACGGGAAGAAGCCCTCGTCTGCTTCCGAGAACCCTCTGAGGAAGACGGTGCCCGCCGCCGCGCAGGGGTCTTCCTCGGGCTTTTGGCCAAAGGTTTAGACCGTGACGGGGGGTACTGTCTCTGGCGTCTGGCTATGCCGAGCATCTTGAAACCACGCTTGCCACGGCGCGGAGCCATCAGCTCGCCCAGACCCTCTGCCTGCTGCATGATCGTGGAGATCTTCGATGCGAAGTCGTCCACGGCGACGCCAAAGAGGCCATCGGGTGAATTTAGGCGCGACGAGGAACCTGTTACGGTCCTCAGTTAGCATCGATGCCTGTTCCATAGATGGCGTTCCTGGACCACAAGAGTGGACATCGTGCGGCCGATACTCTGAACTGCGGATTTCGTGGCCCGAAGGGCGAGATCCGTAGCCGAGCGCAAGTCTTGTAAAGGCACCACTCTGGTGCATGTCACGAAGGACCTTGGTCTTGGGCAGGGAGCAGCGTCCCGACGCTTGCCAAAGTACCAATCATCCAGCCTTGACGGAGCCGATTCAGAGGGCAAAGGCACCTCCAAACCGATCTCCGCTGCGGCTTTGGAGAGTATCGCCATAGCTTCTGGCTCCGCCTCCGCTGCAACCCAGGAGGGTTGTAGATCAGAAGCAGAAGATGCAGAAGAAGGCGCCCCTTCCGATGCTGCGATTGAGAGCAGATCGTCTACAGGGTCATACAGCGACATCGGTGAAGCCGGAGCAACACCGACACCTGCAGACCGGACAGGTCGCACATCATCCGGCACACGGGGGTGATGTGAGGGATCGCCTGACGTTATCACCCCAGCGCCGTCCGCTAAGGCCTCGGAGGAACTAGCCCGATTCATAGGAGCGACTGAGGCGAAGCTTCAGTGTCCTCTTCCTCGAAAAAGGACCTCCTGTACCTCAGTGTGCGATTCGGGAGAGTATTGCAGTGCAAACACTCTCGCCGCACAAGAGCTGCGCAGGTGTGTTTGAAGCCCAAACACTCTACACATCTCTCGTGACCGTCTGTCGACGAGATATACCCCACGCAGCCAGGAGAAATGCAGATTTTTCCCATCGCCGTGAAAGGAGGGCGTTACAGGGAAAAACGACAGACTGACAGGCTCAAGCTGGGAATCAAAGGTGCCGCAATTTGGTAGCCGGCTATCTGGGCTAGCACGAGCTTCACCATACGCAGAGGTAAGCAACCTAAGATATTTCAGCTGAGTATAGCGTCGAAAATCAGAGGATGGCACCACCATTCGCTCCGATGAAGAAAGCAGAATGAGTGTAGAGCAGAGCGCCCCTCTTATAGAGCGGCTGATTGCTAATCATCTACACTCGCAAATCAATTAATTTGCCCGTTATATATTCGGTACAACCTCCCAGGTTCGGTAAGTCCCCTAGTCGAAGAACTCGACATTCGTCTGCGTTCTCGACTGTAAGGGAACCATTGTTCAACCATAGATGCTACTTATCACACATTGGAATGAGGTAAATGTTAAATTATTTTATGTTTTATGTACATAAACCTAAATGTTTTGTCAAATTTACTTTTAATTCTCATATCTTTTGCTAGCACGTATAACATGTCTGTTTGAATAAAGATACCTGTTTTACTTCAAAACTGTCCATCTTCAAAGCATCAAATTCTGTCTGTGTGCAACTAGATCATAGTAATACAAATAGAACAGTGCAACACAAAATGACTCGTTCAGACATTTCATGAGACTCTAAAGAGGTCCACGAAAACACACCTGAGAGACAAAAACAAGTCCATCAGAGGAACACTGGAGGAGCTAAAAGCATCACGTCTAATAATCAGACTGGAGTTTCATAAAGTCGACTCACGGTTACTTCTCTTGAACATTTGTGCTTTAAACACTTATTGCACAGAACAAGGACTGGGGTTGGGGGACATCACAAAGGGAAATCTGGCTTTTATACAATCAACAAAATTAAATGAAAGCTCATTTAAATACAGTTCAAATAGGTCATCGGAAGCTTTTTGGTCTGTTTCCATGTGGAAGAAGTGGGAAATAGTCCGCTATTAGATCCATCCAATCTCTTTTTTCCCAGCGTTTCCAATCAAAGTATTTTTCATTGTATGAGTTCTACTTATTTGAATCAAGAACAAAAGCAAATTAATCTAAAGAAAAGCTTAGTATTTTACTTTTTTAACTTCAAAACATCCAATCACAGTATTAGTTTATTCAAGTAAATCATAAATGTAGTTGATTCCAAGATGTCCAATCAAAGACTTAGTTTATTCAAGACCAACCACTCATAAACTTAGTGCACTTAAGGACATTCAATAAAATACTTTATTCCTGAACATCCACCTACAGACTTGTGTGATCCAGAATATCCAATCACAGAGTTTTATGATTTCAGAATGTCCAACGACAGACCTATAGTTTATTCCAGGCCATCCAATCACAGGACTAGTTTACTCTAGGACATCTCATCACACACTTTTTTTATTCTAGAACATTCAACCACTGAAATTGTGTGTTTCCAGAATTTACAATCACAGACTTTTATATTTCCAAACAAATAACCAAAGACTTATGTGATTTCAGAATGTCGAATCACAGACCTAGTTCATCCCAGATCCCAGATTTTTTTGGGGGGTGAGCCCATTATAGATTAGACAAATCCATAACATCCAATCACATGATTGTTTATAATCAGATATTCCAATCATAGATGAGTTTTATTTTTCTGTCTAATCAAAGCTTTGTTTTTTATTTTACAATCACTTTCAACTTTTGTTTGAACACTTTAGTGTTTTTAGTTTTCAAACCATATTTTCTTCAATGGGCCTTTTTTATAAACTTGAATACGAATGTTCATTTAGGTCAGAAAATCCAATCTAGACTTTTTGGATATTATATGATCCGAGCCCAGATCATCTGATAACAACTTTAAATGTTCCAGATGATTCAATAATAAACTTGGTTTACCCACAAAATCCAACCACTGGATTTTTAGAAACGAAATTGTCCAATAACAGACTATCTCATTCAAAGTGTCCAATCACAGGCTTATTTGATTCTAGACAGTCAAATGTGTGCTTAGTTCCTGGCTGTTCACTCAGGTATAAATAGATCCAAAGCAACAGTTTGTCCAATCACAGACTTATTCGATTCCAAACTGTCCAATCCAGTTCATCGAATCCATCCGAATCCCTGCTGGCTCCACCTTCTCCGTCTCGAGTCGAGATGAACTGAACATCCGCCAGAGGAGAAACAGCAGCTGCAAACCCAATAATATCACATAATCTGTGTTCTTTTTGAAAAAAAAAAAAGAAAAAAAATATCAACAGCCACTTGACACAAAGGCATAAATACATATCCAGGACAAACTCCAGCCTCAAATTAACAATAGGTCTTTATGCCTGGGATTACATAAGTGTATGAATTCAAGCACAATTTTGAGTTGTAGTACATACAAAACAAGTGTATTTTAAGTAAAAGTACTATTTTAATCAGAGCATTACGTTTCACTCTTTCAAACTTGCTTTAAATCCTTTTTGGGATCCAGCGCACTTCAGGTGAAAGGCAGGGGTACACCCTGAACAGGTCACCAGTCCATCACAGGGCAACAAACGCACTCATTATTCAATTAATCAAAGAAATTTTTTGGGAAATGTAGGGGAAACCTGAGTATCCAGAGAAAACCCACCTTTGCACCCCCAGAGGGTCACGGCAATCTTTTTACAGAAAGGCCACAGCCCAACCCGCTGCACCACGTTCACATTTCAATTTAATTTTGTGTGTAAATAAATAAAGAAGTCAGGCTTTGCATTAATATTTTGCTAGCTATTGTTTATATTTTTTGTATTAAATTTTATTTGATACACACAAAGGAAAGTGACATGGTTTAATTATTAATTAAATGATTATATCTGACCTACTTTTGTGACTTTTGCTTATATCTCCAACAGACCTGTTGTGTTGTATACAGCAGTGATGCTTAGGAGGAGGATGGTGATGATGTCACTGTTCAGGCTACAAGTACTCGATGAATATGCATGACAGGAAGTCTGCCTCCACCAGTTGCTTAGCAACCATGCCTTCCAAATTCTCTGGCATAATGCTCAAATCACCAGACGACATCTCCATTCAAAGCCAGTTGGTCACAAAAACACAGAGTGGTTCAGACACAGACAGTACAGAGGATACAGATGAATGTCACTGGATGCCTGAAGTTTACAGTGAAGGGCAATATTTTGCATTCAAATTCTAATTATACTGATTGATGCAACAAGCATGCACACAAACATTTGCTGGAAACAGACACTTGTTGAGTGGGTGTGGCTTAATAGTAATACTAATAAGTAGTACTATTATTAGTGTGTTGCATATATGCAGATTGTGATGGCTGGGTCAATTATGTCATGATCATCACTAGGCATGTCTTTAAAAGTTAAGCATAGTGGCTGGAGTCTCTTATAGAAGGCGCAAGCAACAGTAGCTGAATATGTATGACATATGAAATAGGTTTGTAGAATATTGAAGTGTGGCCTCAAGTTTTGAATATTTACGTGGTGGGTGGACACAAATTAAATACATTTAGTAATTAGAGTAGGAGTGGCCAAAGCATTTAATTTGGGTGGGGTCCTGACAGTTCATTGGGTAGACATTAAGATGGTCTCAGCAGTTTTTTTAGAGCAAGATTTGCAGTATTTGCATCTGTGCTAATGACTTGTGGCACCAGCAGCTGACTGACTATGGAGAGCAAAGCTGATTACATACAGTTTGTTTAGCCATAGGAGGTGGAGATGGTCTTGGCAGCTGGGTGATCATTGTGGGTTTAGTCAATTCAAGGGTGGCCTCAGCAGTAATAGGGAGGGGGGAGTCTTCAGTCAGTAGACGTATCCTCAGCAATCCAAGTGATTTTTTTCAGTATGTTTATTAATGAATTTGTAGATGAGGCATAAATGGATACACGTTGTGGGTGGAGCTTAGTGTGATGTCATATCAAGTTTAGCAGACTGAGCTTAGACTGCATACAAGTTGGAGCTGACAATGGTTGAAAGAGCAGATGACATACTTTTGTTAATGAGAAGTGAAAGTGGCCTTGGCAGCTGGATAAAATGGAGGGTGGAGTGGGTGTGGTCTCAGCTTATGGAAGCAAGTGGTGAGCGGCGAATGAGACGGGGTGTGGTCCCTGGAGAAAGATGGAAAGCACTCTGAACGCAGTTTAAACTTCGAGATTTCTCAGAGCCTTGGGAAAGGTGGAAAAATGTAACAGGAAACACACAAAAGCACAAAACACATGAGAACAAGTGACTGGTGGGACACAAAGACATACACATTACACACACAGAATGAACTGAAGACCATTGGAGCTGTTTGACCATTGCAGGTTTGAGTTTTTCTGAGATAGCAAACCGTCCAATGAAGTCAGTGAAGATGATGATGAATATGGTGATATGTAAATAAATAAATGAAGGATTACCAGTATTGATGAAAACACCAACCAGTGATTAACAAACACTACTACAACCAAAGAGAACATTCTAGGTGTCGTGTAATATTTAAGGCTCACCGTGATGAGAATTTATTAATAGCTTAACTTTTGAACATTTATCACTATATCAGCTAAATATTTTGGCAGTTTTTGAGTGTATAACCATAACATACACAAACATGCCTCATTTATCAAGTATTAGCCGAAGTCTGTACGTCATCGTGTTGGATCAAACTGAGATGTGTATTTGAGAACACTGTTTACATACATTGGAGAGTAAATCAATGCAACCAAATGATGCAGATTGGTGCTTTCTTAGAATATCAAAATCAATGTTACATTGAAAGAATATTAACTAATACAAAGGCTTTAAACACATATAAACAAAAAATAAGTAGTATGCAGCATGTTTAAGGGGTCGTAACCTTCCAATGGCCTTTAGCTTTGTCTGAAATGAGAAAACGTCAGAGGTTTGACCTTCCAAACACATTGACACCAGACGACTGCATCGAGCTGGTTCACATTTAACCTCACTGCTGGGTCATTAGAGTAGCATATACATAAATGAGCATTGTATGAAGTCCCTCTCTGATTACAACTGACTCTATTTATTCTTTAAATTTGGAAGAGAATGAAACTTAACATTTTTTGTTACATTTCTTTTTTGTGTTTGTTCTTATCTTATTATATCAAAAGAATATATCAAAGCTGCTAGCAGCAATCAAAGGGCTCTAGGGCCTCAAGCACCATCACCCCTTGAGCAGTTTTGTTGGACTATGACTAATCCTACTTTACAAGATGTATTCAACCAAGAGCTGGTAAATCTTGAGAAAGACAGGGGCTAATAAGTTGAATATTTAAAACCAGAAATAAAATCAAGTGGCTTTATGAATTAGAATGAATATTTTTCTGTTATTGTTTTACTGTTATACGTCAAAATTGGTTAAAGAAGTACTTTATCAATGTTAAATGCTCTGTTTTCTGTAGCCACCTTGTGGCGTTATATATGATAATATAGGCTGCTATATTGATGTGTTCAGGCGTGATATCTTAACACATGTGGCAAGTTTCATACACTATAGTATAGTGGAGTTATTAACAACTTCCTTCTTCATGGTGAAACATCGAAATTCAGCAGTCCGCCAAGCACAAACCCTTCAACGAATTCAAAAAAGTCTTTAGATGAGACTGCGCGGGTTTGATGGTGATCACATTTCATCTCTAGGAGGAGTATGTTAAAATACAATGCCTGTAAGTTTACAAAATTAAAAAAAAAAAATTAAAACCTGTCGGTTTTGGAAACTTGCTCCTATTGTCTTTTCTGTAGGTCTTTGTCGCTTACACAATATGCGCCAAATTTAAAGCTTGTACTTTAAATACACTCTGAAACAGCAGTATAAAACAAGCAGAAAAATGTAAATTCCATGTTGCCACTAGGTGCTGCTATAACTGACCCTGTAGATTGCTAAATAGATTTGTTCAGACATAGACTCTTAATAGGCATGGCAAATTTGGACTCGATTGAACACTGCATGGCTGTTATTAACAACTTCATGTTTATGGCGAAATTTAGACTTTCGATGGCCTTCGTGTGCACATAGTCAGACTGTCAAAAATGCTTTCAAGTTTGACATCCCATGTGCCTTAAGATGTGAAGAATATAAACAAATAAAATTGCTAGTGACTTCCTGTCAATTTTGAAACTACAATCCAAATTAGTTAAATCTTGGTACCCTACACACTAAATTTCATTCGCCTACAACTGTTAACTTACCATAAGCTGAAATGCATTAGGTGGCGCTATAGGTTCCATCAATATAATTTCCATCAATTTAAACACAGCACCATGGATGAACTAAAATTTGGCAAATTTTAATGAGATGGGAATATGCAAAACATTGGGGATTAGAGAGCTGTGGTTGGTCACCTGCTTTCCGAACGGAGGTGTCAGCGGTGCAGGTGTATTCGCTAGCAGCCAATAGGAAACAAGTTCCTTCTGTGAGATGATCTTGTTCTCGAACGCTGGAGTGACGAATGGGGAGCCGCTCCTCTGGAGACATGGTGATGTCACTTCCTGCACTGCAGTCTGCCGACAGCACTGGTGGGAAAATTAATAACATCTGGTTATTTAGGACATCAAGACAGACTGAGGTGAGGCATCAAATGTTCCTAAAACAGGAGAGAAACTGGGTCAAGGAGTGGGACGCTCAGGGATGTGAGTGCAAATAAAAACCTTTGTTCAGGAAGCCCGGGTGAAAAAGTCTCACAAAGGAAACCCATCATAACTCTTGAATATCTATGGCACACTCTCTATGTTCCGGCAGCTCAACAATTCAAATCTTATCCAGAACCTACTCTACTTTCGGCTGCATGTCTTTTGAGTTCTGGTGCAGCAAACTCCTAGGATTTCATTCATTCCACTTTTTTAAAAAATATGATTCACACTGATTTTAACTTAATGCATTTGATGAATTCCGTTTATTGGCTGTTTATGTTCATTAGCAGAGGTGTCTTAACACAAATAAGCAGATGATCTGCAGATATAAGTCCCTTAGAAATCACTGGACACTAATCTGATTGAAAACAGCAGGGAAATAAAGAGAAAGAGATAGAACATAGAGAAAGAAATTTCCAATACAAAAAAAAATTCCTACACCAAGTGAGGCGGCCAATGACTGATTACTCAAATGGAAATAGCAAAAATCCATTGTAAGAAACCTCAGATTTGGGTTGAGAAAGAACTGAGGTTAATATTGTGGTCAGGGCCTCAAACTTCCAGTTGCACCTGCTCAGAAGGTTTAGTGTTCCTGGATAGGTGAGCAGGCATTTGTGTAAAAGGAGCTGTGATCTAACTCAGATATTGGCTGACCTTCACCTGCTGCTTGTGGAAGGCCCTCAGCTATATCTCAAACATGACCTTATATACCATCATGCATAATTGTTCAGCAAATCAAATTTGCAGAGTCATGCCTAATGCACAACCTAAAAGGTAAAGAGTTTTTCGAGGTTGTTTATATATTTTTGGAAGAAATATCAAGACTAGCCCAGGAGGTCCCACATCAGTTCATTACTGCCTCTGTACATGAGCCAACTAATCTAGAGATTCATTAAAGTTTGTTCAATCAACCAAATCTAAACTGAAATCATATGTTGTGAACTAACAACCATTTGCTTTTTATGTTGGTCTGTAGCTTTGACTGTAGTTTTTGAGATGCTGTTTTTCAGAGGTTGAGGCATGTCATTGTTGAGTACCCCTCTCCCTCAGCTTTTGTTGATTAGGCCCACAATGTCTCAATGGGCGGCACAGTGGGGCAGTGGGTAGCACTGTGGCCTTCCAGGTAGAAGATTGTCGGTTCGAGGCTCGCCAGTGAAAGTTTGCATGTTCTCCGGGTACTCCGGTTTCCCCCACAATCCCCAAAAACATGCGGTTGGGTTAATTGAATAATCTAAATTCCCCTTAGGTGTGAATGTGTGTGAATGTTGCCCTGTGATGGACTGGCAAATTGTCCAGGGTGTACCCCAGCCTCTCGACCAATGTGTGCCGGAAATAGGCACCGACAGACCCCCGTGACCCCGAAAGGGAATAAGCGGAAATTAAAATGAATGTCTCAATGGGTACCAAGGTTCATGCACTCAATGACACACCCTCTACCTCCCCAACAAAATAACCTTACACCTCATTACCAGGGGAAAATACTCATAAGTATGAGTTGTGGTCATAAGTAAAAAAATATTATTTCTTGGCCCTTTTGTTTTAGTAAATTTGAACGATAACCCAAATGCATTTTTCTACTCATTGGTTGGATGAAATCATTTATTGTCAATTGTGTCTACTCTTTATAACCATAATGACTACAGAAACTTTCTAAATGACCCTGATCAAAAGTTTACACACCCCAGCACTTAATATTTACACCCACCCCTCTTTTTGAGCATAGGTCCGAAAAAGGCATACTTAAAATAAAATGGCTGTAACTCTCACATTTATGGGTTAAAATAATGTACTTGGTGTCATTGAAAAGGTAACCCTTTCTAGTTTATCAGGAAAAAGTAAGGAACTGGATTCCTCAAACCAAACTAAAGTTATAGATTCACAAACTTTGCAGAAATTTATTATTTTTAAATTAAGTGAATGCTTGAGTCCCTGGTGGACTTTTTGACAACACTGAATAGAGACCTTCACTTTGTTCTGGTGTAACCAATAACAAGTGGACTTGGCTTTGTGTTTTCGATTGTTGTCATGTTGAAATGTCCAGTAACAGCCCATGAACAGCTTCAGGACTGATAAGTACAAATTTTCCTTCAGTATCCTTTGATAACATGCTGCATTTATCATCTCATCAGTTTTGACCAGTTTTCCTGTGCCTTTGGAGCACACACATCCCCAAAACATCAGTGACCCAATGAGAGGCAGTGACTCCTCTCCAAATGTAGCATTTGTGGTTCTTGACAAAAAGTTCTCCAAATAGATCTCCTGTTTCTCAACTGTTTGACATATTTTAAGTAAGCTACCTTGTGGCTTTGAGTAGTAATGCATTTCTTCTGGAAACTTGACCATTCAACCTATTTTTCTTCATTCCCAGACCCTTTAACATCTTTTTATATCCCTCTCCCATTTTGTAAAGTTCAACTATCTTTTCCCTTCGAAATCTCTTTTGTTTTCCCCCTCACTTACAAATCAGAGATGTCAGTGAATCACTGGATGAAAGAGGCAAGGTTCGATCAGGAGTCCAGAAACATTGATTACAAGCAAACCGGTTGCAGATTGGGGTGGTTACCTTTAACAGCCACGCAAACCCTCAAACTTAAGAGGACACCTGTAGTTTGACAGAATCAAGTAAATGTCCTGAGTTTGTGGTTTCCTGGAATTCTGTCTTTTCTTGATGAACCTCAACACCACATTTGAAGATGGTCAAACAGTGGGTGAAGCATGTCATTGGGGTAATCAGTTGGACACCCTCCTTCCTCAATATTTTATTAAAATGGGTCACAACATCTCCAAAAGCTCAATGGCATACTCAGCATAACCTCCCAACATAAACCTGGGCAGACTCTCTAGGACCAGAGTGTTATTCTCCCTGAACTAAGCCTGACTGAAACTGACTCTACTTTTCTCTTCAGCAGCACTTGATATGGACTTGATGCCTGCTGTTTTGGTGCCTCAGCAATTTTTAGTAGCTATAGTTACTAATCCCCTGCATCCAACCAATCCAGAGCCATTTTGACAAAAAAAAAAAAAAACTTATTTGTTCATGGCATAACTTTTGTGATCTCAGATGTCAGATGTTTCCTAGTTGGCTGTAGTACGTCTACAGGTAAACATTAAGAATAAGAAGGGGTTTGAGTTCCCACACTATATGAGAATATCTGATAAAAATATGAAAATTGACGGATTAATGAAATTCATGGGTACAAAAAATGCATTCTAGAGGTTCTAAAGGGAAATGGCATCTATTATTTCATAAAAAATTAACAAAAATGGTTATTTGCCAAACAGGTTCAATAAACATATAAACGCTTCAGGGTCTCACCTGAGCAATGTCTCTCCAGCACCCGGTTCTGATTGAGGCACAGCTCTCCCTGGGTGCTGTTACACCCTGAACTCAGATCTGTTTTGTAGTAGGATGGAGACCCTGTCGGGACCACCTGAGGTATGTGCTTTTTCCTCTTCTTTGGGAGCTTCTGTTTGGCCATGGCTAAAGAGTAATACATCCCAAAGTTGTTCACGATCACCGGAACAGGCATGGCTATCGTCAGCACACCAGCAAGGGCACACAAAGCCCCCACAACCATCCCAGACCAGGTTTGAGGATACATATCTCCATATCCCAGAGTGGTCATTGTGACGACTGCCCACCAAAACCCAATAGGGATGTTTTTAAACATCGTGTGGTGGCTTGCTGTAGGGTCATTGGGACTGGCACCGATTCGTTCGGCATAGTAGATCATTGTGGCAAATATCAGCACACCCAATGCTAGGAAGATAATGAGCAATAGAAACTCATTGATGCTAGCACGCAGAGTGTGTCCCAATACACGGAGCCCAACAAAATGGCGGGTCAATTTAAAGATGCGCAGGATGCGAACGAAGCGAACCACACGCAGGAAACCCAACACATCTTTTGCAGCTTTGGAGGAGAGTCCACTCAGGCCAACCTCGAGGTAAAAAGGAAGAATGGCCACAAAGTCAATGATATTGAGCACGCTCTTGACGAACTCCAGTTTGTCCGGGCTGCATGTGATGCGCATCAGAAACTCGAAGGTGAACCAAAGGACGCAGACTCCCTCCACATATGTGAGTGCCGGGTCGGTTTCTATCTCATACTGAAGAATGGGATCTGACTCGTTTCGAAGAGTGTCTGTTTTATTGATGATGGTGTTGAAAGCCTCATGGGTCTCCAGGCAGAAGGTGGTGATGGAGACCATAATGAAGAACAAGGAGGCGAATGCTACGAACTGTGAAGAGAAGGGAAAAAAGCAGAGATAAGTGAAATGGAAACAAACTTCTCACAAGAATAAAGGTACTTGTCACTTGCAACCCTTTAAAACAAACAAGAGCAAAAAAGTAGTTTCAGGCCTTCTGGCAGCATAGGAGAACATGTTCTAAGACAGAAACAGGATTTGTTTTCAAAGTCTCAAACAGATGCAGATTAGTCAGTGAATCGTGTTTACTGATAAATGTGTGACAGCAAAACATGGCTTAGACTTCAAATTTCTATTCAGAAAACAATTTCCTCAAACTTTCAATGTTTGTAGCAAAGTTCCACGAATGTACATCTTTATTTATTTAGCACATTTTGTCAGTGTTAAAACCAATAGAGGTGCTAATTCAACTCATAAAGTGCCATATTTAATAATGTGGTAGTGTTTATAAAGATCCAAACCACTGTTACTAGTAGCTTTGACATAACACTATGCATGGCCCTGAGTAAATTTGGCTGATTATCTAATGATCCTCTCAAAATACTCACAATTTTACTTATATTTCAATATGTTTACTGATGATTGAAAAAAATCTGTTCTGTTATTGATTGTTGTCTCCAATTTTCAAGTTGCTTGTGTGAGCTCAGATTCTTGGAAAGTTAAATGTTGACTTGTGTTAATTTCCAGATTAATACAATTTGAGTATAATTAATCAGAACACTTAAAGTTGCAAATATTTAAGAAAAATGCACTTTGTTATAATAATAACAGTTATAATACATTGAAGAAAAATGCAGAGTTGTGTTCAGTATTAACTAATTGACTCTGGCCCATGTATTTTTATCTGGCCCATGTATTTTTTAATCGCATTGAGACCTGTGTATCAAGGTATGTATCGCATCGGTTGTGTATCTAAATTCATGTATCGGTTCTCCAAGGTATACAGCCCTAATCCCCAAGGTCCTGTCAGTTCCCTTTCAGAATTAGATGGTGACCTTGCAAGCGAGGGGTTTGCCAGGGGTTCTTATGTCCAGTTGGCCCTTTCAGGTTGACCTGGACAGAGCCTGGGTATTTCACAACTCTCAACAGCTCTTCATATGCTTCAGTACGTGGTCTTGTAGCTGCTTTCAAGCTTGAGAAGCCCTGCCCTCCTCAGTCGAGGCCCCACTCCATGCACGATAGTTCTGCCTGGCTAGGGGGCTCTCACTCACCGACATTTTAGAGCTGTGGGCTGGTCAACACCCAACACCTCATCAGGTATTACTACCTTGACCTAGGCTCTGTTCCCTTGGTGGTACTGAGTGGTGGCATGTACCCTTAGGGAAACAATGTGAGTGTGGCTTGCAGCGCCTTTCTTTCACCGGAAGGCACACTTAATTGACATCTTCCTTCCTCCTTTCGGCATCAGACTGAGTGAAGCACTAAGCTCTGCCAGGCTCTGTAATGTTGTTTTGCCTACAGAGTTAGGGTCCAGATTCAGGGGTTCCTAATCAGGCTCCCCTTTTCTGAGTATGCTATACAGCCCCCTTGTTTGGCGGCTTGTGTGATCCTGTACCTCCCCATCTTCTTGGCAGGAAACAATGACTCTGCCTTTTCTGCCGTTAGGTTTCTTTTCGCAGGACGATGATTACGCCAGAAGGCCTGTTCAGGTCTCGACGTGTTGAGGAGTACTTTCCTTCTGGTTGAAAGAGAACGTCTAGGTTACTTGCGTAACCCACGTACACTGAAGGATGTAACTTGCATGCCCTTGAAGTCAATTATCTAAGGTGCATAGAGGTTCAGCTAGGTTCAGCTCCTCTGAAAAAGTAGAATGAGGCTAGGCTGTGCCCAGCTCTTATACCTGATTGATTGCTAATCACCTACGCTTGCAAATCAATTTCCCCATTATATATTCGGTCAGTCCTCCCACGGTCAATCATTCCCATAGTCGAGGCCTTCGACATCCGTCTACTTTCCCTCCTTCAGTGAACGGAGGTTACGCAAGTAACCTAGACGTCTCATATCAACCTCATTAAAAAAGCCCAAGCTGAAATCCTTCGGTTTGGCTTTGCGGAAAACAGATTTGTTGAGAGTGTGAGCTCTGTTGCTCATCTGTGCCACTCACAGCCTGCCAGTCTGTTGTCTTGTTAATGTGAGAAACAGAGCAGAATCTGACCAGTCACTGGCGTGTTATGTTTCATATCAATATCAGCCAGACGCTACAGCAGCTGTGATACCGTAATCTCAAATGTTATTGGGGAAAAGCACTTGATACTGAAGCAAAACAAAGCAGTGAGACATCATTAACATTATCAGACCAGTCACTGTGATGCAAGAAACTGTAAGATAGAATACACTCCACAAACCGAAAGTCTAATGCAGTGTGAAGTAGCTTTTTTTGCCTGCTCAACTGTTCCGTTACACACAACATATTGGTACCAAATAAATTAACAAATGGAGCTAAGGCTAGGAACTTAGTGGGAGTGCGGAAACATGAGCACATTACATCAGTCCTTAAGACTCTTCATTTCAAGACTTCTCTAAATTCAGGAAATAAATGTTCCACTCAAATTCTAGGATCTCATTACTAAAGACTGTCATTAAAGTTATTAAAACTACTGATTAAGGAATGTGAGGTTATATTCTGGTAAATGTTTTCACAGGTCTAAAAACTCATGTGCTTGCATCACACTTTGACTTTTCTTAACAGAAACACATTTTTATAATCAGGAATAAACTGGTGTACATTGGTGTATTTCCAATGATGAAATACCACCCAAACCTACAGTTTTTTTCTATGTCCAGATTTATGCTCAGAAACAAGCCAATCACTCAACCAAACTGCTTAAGGGCACTTTTCCTGTACACCTCTTCTGAACAGAGGGGGGTTGCTTCTGATGCTAATAAAAGTGTTATGTTTTCCCCAAAACAGAGTGTATCGGGCATCATTGAAGGTCACCCTTCACTAGTTATTCAGGACCCCTACATCCCGGCATATGGCAGACACCAAACCATCTCCTAGGCAACAGTGCCAAGGAAAACTCCACGGCAACAAGACTCTCATGTGCCAGACTCCTCTGAGTGTGATTACCATAACACACACCATTACACACACGGCGGTCTACAGGGAGAGAATCCAGAGTGTTTTAAAATACAGCAAGCTGTAATTATTCAAGTTCTTAATGAATTAATCCCAGTTTTAAAAACAGCAACTCCTGTCAGATGATAGAAATGCCTGACCTTGTACCTGAACACACCCCAGTCTCATGAGATACACACATAGACTAACGAGAATATTTTATTGTAGAGTGCCCACTGAGTTAAACTGTGGTTGACATAAGACACACAAATGTCTTGCTTTGCATCACAGGATTGAAATAAGTCAATTATACCAATGATAACGTAAACCTTGATAAAAGAAAAGGAAAACTGAAGGGTCATTTGAGAAATTTCTTATGTTCAGTGATTGCAGACAGTACGTGGAGTCTTCTTCCTCAGTGATCAAAGTGGGAAAGCAATTGACCTTTCGCAAAGTCACACCCCGTAAAAGCAGATCAGCCAATTATAGTTGAATTCTGTATTCTCAGTTTTATTTCTCAGACACTCAAAGAGGGTCCATAGAATCCACAATAGGATTCTTCGACAGGTAGACATTTTTTATATAATGTTGTGTTTTTTACAGTGTTTTACAGTTTCCTTAACCCAAAATGTAGCTATGTTGCTATGCATGAAGTTATGATAACTCATGACAACATCCTTCAGTGACCTCAAGTCTGTTGAATTAGATGAATAAGGGGTCTTGACATTCTTTTGTAGTGTCTTTTGTAGTGATTTATGAAGGTAGATTGAAAGATTCAGGAGTGGGAGGAATACCCACCTGAATATCAGTTCGTAAAGTATCGTTTTTGCAGTTTGTACATACCTACACACATTTATAAATATACATACATACATACACAAAATTAATGAACTAGTTCACAGATGGGGAGTGGACAGAATCGTAAGCGTCACATTACGATCTGATCTTAACAGAGACACACAGACATATTAAATAAATAAGTGAGTGTAGTATAAAGTGCCTAGGGCAGGAGACCTAATTCATAAGCAGCAAGCACAAACCAAATGTGTCCCATGTGTAATATCTTGCCTTGTGACATACCTAAGGTTACATTTCTGACAACAGTTCGAATCTTTGTAGGGGCAGTCTCAATTTTTTACAGTTATTTATCTCATTTTTGTCTTTTTGTTTGAATAATTGCAAAATAAAACAAGACCTTATTTCATTGATCCCGGAATTGTTTATTAAAATTGCCAAGTTAAAATACATTATACAGAGGAATCTTTTTGAGTAAAAGAATCATATTTCTCATAAAATGGACTTGCATGTAGACTTGTAATAGCTTTCACTATTGGATTGGAGTTTGAAGAAAATTTTCAGGAAAAAGTGTGTTTATAGCTTTAAAAAGACATGCTTCACGTAACATGAAGACTTTAAATTCCTCTCAAGAATTGATTGGGATTCTCTGCAACTAATGAATGGATGGGTTTCTGTGTTTCCAGCACATATGAGTAGCCAAGAGATGATTAGTTTGTGGAAGGGAGGAGCTATATACGGTAATCACTTCACATATCAAAGGGAGATAAATGTGTGATTTTTTTTACACTGCACTTACAGTAACAATATGTGTTCTCTGATTTGGAGTATGATTTCAACGGATCCTGTTTGTCAGAGATTCATGTATGTGATGATATGAATATTTAACCTTGTCATCACCCTGATTCCATCACATGTGTCTTCTGCAGAAACCAGCACAAGGCTGACAAAATAATAATCTTAGTTATATTACCAAAAAAGCTTCAGGAAAAATGCTTTTGATTAATTTATTAATATACGTTAAAACACTGATATCAGACATTACGTACTGCAGCAAGTTTGTCTAGAGTTTATTTGTTCCACTGTTAACGATCGGAGAGCAGGTCTAGAGTTATTAAAGCATTCTTAGAGAGAAGCTGAATGTCAGATGAAGGGTTTCGGAGGGAGACCGGTCTATGAGTGCACGTCTTCAGGTGTGTCTGTCTGTGTGAGAAAGAGACAGCAAGAACAGACTTGCTCCCGGCTGGAAAACACTTATGTAGGTCATGCAAGAAAAAAGAACCAGCCAGTGTCTGTGAATTTCATCCAAATACTAGTGATGTCGCCATATGTAGGAACACCCAAAAGGATCGCAATCTCATCAGTGGGTGTAAAATGTGTCATTTGTGTCGAAATTGTTCTCGATGGCCAGCTGCATTAATGCAGTTGTGGTGAAGAAGGTGCTGAGTTGTAATCTAACTCTTTCTATTTACTGGTCTATCTCTCAACTGTGGTCATAAGCTTTGGGTCAGGTTTTAGCACACCCGAAATCATAGTTGGAGAAAAAAAGCCTATACACAATGATCAGAATTGAGATTTGCAGGAAGCTTCAGATGGCTTCGCCTGGGTCGGGGAAATATGAGGCAGTGACGCTCCCCGCCTGAAGATGGCGTGTGCGGTTCAACAGATGCTCACCGAGCCACACAGGGAAACAGGAAAGAAAAAGACGATGACAGGGTAGAAATCAAAGAACACAAGGAGCTGTTTGACAAAAATGTGGGGAAAAGAGACGATTTGCCACCAATTGTTCAGCCCGATGTGTGATGTTCCATTTTGGTGCAGATTCATGCGATAGCGCAACTTGATTGAAAACCATGGGCACCAACAGGATATCACACATCGGACTAAACGAGTGGTGCCAAAGAAAAAGAGTTTTGGATTGTCATATGAGATCCGTTTTTCGCAAGGAGAAAAAACAAGGAATGCTGGGTCTTTTGATGACATAAGTAGGATGAAAATGAGCTGCTTGGTGGCGCTCATCCAACAATTGCATAGTACAAGGGCACCCTGCTCAGAAGCCTCGCAAAGATTTGTGTGAATCGCAGTTTGGATTGGTGTGTGTTGGTGTGATTGGTGAGCCATGTCTCAATAAAACATCTTTCAGAGGATATACAAGCAAGACTTGTCTACAAACAATCTACCAAAGGAGTAAAAAAGACACCAAGTGCCAGGTAAAGACATGACCCAAATGATGGCCAAATGTTTGACATCACTGAAACTTACTGACAAGCAGCATGTATCAATGTTTTGGTCCAAGCCCTAAGTGCATTCACTACATGTTGACATCGACCCTCAGCTAACAAACAAGTCTAAAGTCCTTCAAGATGGTTCTCAAAAAGAATCAGTTCAAAAGAGTCAGTTTGTGTACATATAGTAAAGCAAATACTCAGGAAGCCTCAATTTTTACAATTTAATTAAATAAAAAATGCTGTGTGCATCTCTGTCACTATGTGAGGGCAGTCAGCTGTGTTTATGTTGATATTAGAGTCGGAGCATATGAACCATCTGCCTCTCTGCATCTGATTCTCGCTGACAGCGTGTGTTCATGACGTCAGGCTGGTGGTTCCTACTGTACTCTCACACATGCATCAAACACTCACACAGAGAGTCCTGCAGGTCACGGCAGATGCCCTGATCATGTGTCAAACAAAACAACAACAAATGATTGCTCTGAGACAACAACATGAATATCTGTTTTGATCCTTGGTTTAACGATAAACGTTTTCTTACATTTAAATACAGCATGCAGTACATAACCCTTAAAAAAGTGCCAGAATGTGTTTAATGTGAGGCAATCTACAAAAGCGAAACTTATCACCTTGATGGAGCACTGGTTGACAAAACAATTGACAAAAACTCCCAAATTGCATCAACCTGCCTCTAAAAGAAACCCTTGTCACTCTGCAGTCTGTAAAACTGACAAAATGTGTCTGCATTTCAATTTCTCTTCTGGCTTGGAGAATTTTTTTATGGTAGTTTCTTTTTTTTCTCCATTGTTCTTGGAGATTTATTTTAATCCTTAGATTCCTGGGTCTTCTGGGGCATTTTTACTACTGAACAATTTTCTCTAATAAATATCTTTAAAACAGTTAAAGATTTAAGACAGTTAAAAAACAGTTTTTTGTGGCAATGATTTATATCAATCCTGAACAATCCTGAAATTGTATGAAAAAAACAAGCTAAACCTACACGGTTACCAGCACTTTTTGTGATTTTTTTTGTACCAGAACGTTGAAAAATACAAGCCATCTCACAGGTCTTGTACTTCCAAGGGCTATCCCTTCTTTTCACCACTACATTGAACTGATGCCACTGAAATGGAGGTCTTTAAAATGAAATTGACAGACAAACATGCATTTGAATTACTTTCCAAAGTATGTGTCATAACTTTTATAATGTTTGTTTAAAACACAAAATATCGAAGCTACTAACCAATTTGAAAGCTACACATTATATTTGAAGTCAAAATGAAACAGTAGTGCATTGCATCTTTAATACTTAATTCTAAACATACCGCAGCATACAGAGACTTCTAAAGGTTGAAGTAGATCTTTTGTATACATATTTT
>SRMA01026028.1:51065-66078 GCA_007224835.1 Danionella cerebrum | reverse complement strand
GTACCCCTGCCTATCGCCCACTATGCGCAGACCCCTGTGACCCCAAAAGGGAATTAGCAGGTTGGAAAATGAATGAATGAATAATATCTTGGAGCATCATTTAAAAATACTTTCCTGTTACTCAAATTATTTCTAAGATTCAATTAGTTTAGTGTCAAATTGCACATATTCAGTGAATAACTGAGTTTGCAGAATTTCCTGGTTCTAAAATCATACACACCATGTGGTTATTTAGCATGTATTTAGTAATTCTTTGCTAAAAACTCCACAAATAACTTGAAAGAATAACAAGAGGGTTAGTAACAAGAATAAACGACACCCATCTTTTGATTATAAAACATTTAAATAAGTTACCTAAGATGGACCAATACCAGTACCAGTACGTACATGTGTATGCTATTGGGATTAGTTTCAAAATCAAGTAAAAAAAGAAATTTTGAAATGTTACAACAAGCAAATAGCACCCATTAGGTGGAATGGCTCATATAACAAACACCATAATGCTCTATACGGATAGCAACATTGTGAACTGAAATGGTAGACAGAACTCCCATTAGGGATGACCAATGTAGAAGTTCGTAAGAAGGGTCTGAGAAATAAAAACATTTGCAAACAGGCATCCGTTCTCCAGTTGCAAGGATAAAGATCTGACATGTGATCTCCTTTGTAAAAGACGCAGGTTCTGAAGGGGTATCGGGAGAGCACAAGATTACAGCTAGACTTTGCAAACATAATAAATACATTCATAGATTACACCACAACTGTCCGATAAAGTAAAAAGCACAATTAAGCTGCAGGCTGGTGTAAAATACCTGCCTTTAATCCATTTATCAACATGGCTGACTGATTCTTTATCCCTTAAACCACTCAGAAACACTTTCCATGAGTTCATGTTTCATTTACGATGGACACAAACAGAACCTGGTGATGTATGAACTCTGTGAAAAGAAAAAGAGCATAATGTACCCATCATTTGGCTTTTATGCAGCCTAAAAAGCATACAATTAGATTATAGAAGGGCGTACTGTACACCTCAAACAAATTAAAGACACCTTATGGGTGTCAACTAAATAAAATTTCAAGAGGTTTTTCATGTCTAATTAATAGGAAACTGAAGCCCATGACAGGAATGAACAGGGGAGAGGGGGTTTCTTTTGAACTTAGTGAACCCCTTCAGAATGTATTTATTTTCTAAATAACAAAAAAATTGATGAGTGAATAATAACAATAACATTTTTTGTTAATTTCTGTTGATAATCTGCCATATCTCAGAAAATGCACTAAATAAAAAGTACAATGCAATGTAGAAAATCTAGAAAAAAAACATAAACAACACAATTTAAATGCTGTTATGTGTTTTGGAGTAAAGCTTCTCTTTCGGCTGTGTTGCATTAAAACATTGAGAGCTTTTTTAAAATGTCTGGAAATGCGAAGCCTTTTGTAGCCACATGGATCGGGATACTTAAAAGCACTGGCAGCAGAGAACGCCCTAAAATCTCAAATATCAGCATCCAAGAGGGAGGATCGGAGCATCTTCAGTAAAGCTCTTCTTGTAAATAAAGCCAAGTGTAAGGTAGCGAATTACACAGAGTGAGTAAACATTGATTCGAGTGATACCGAATCTCTCTACGTAATAAAATCATGGAAATATACGCTGTTGTGAATTATGAAGCAATCTTTAATACTCAAACCCTGAGTCCATCACCACAGCACAGACAAATGCAGCTAGGAGTGAACATTATGAACCATACGGATCATCTACAGTAGGTTCTTATGTTTGGAGTATACTTTCTGACTTGTAGACTCAGAAAGAGTTTGGACAAAAATGTAAAATATTCCAACTCGTTTAAATTTTTACTATACAGTTTTTCCAGGACGATATTTCTTACGTTAAACAGATTTTAAAGAGAATTTACTTTTTAAAACACAACATTTGGGGACAGATATGGGCTTGTCCAGTGTTTTTCAGTCAGGGTCCCATGGTGCACTAGTGTGCCATGAGATATTGTCTAGCGTGCCGTTAGAAGTGATGGAATTTCACCTAATTGCATTTACATTTACATTTATGTATTTAGCAGACGCTTTTATCCAAAGCGACTTACATTGGGAGTAAACATCAAGCCGTTTGGTACGAAGTGGATTGATCAGAAGACATACACATAGAACACTTTCAAGCTAGTACAGAAAATGAATTCAAAACAGTGCTTCAGATGTTTTTTTTTTTGTTTTTTTTTTAAAGTTAAGTTAGTAGCTGCTCTCGAAAGAGTACAGTTTTTGGTCGTTTTTTGAAGGTGTAAAGAGATTCAGCTTTCCGTAATGGGACGGCAATGGAATTCCACCAGCCAGGAACTGTGAAGGAGAAGGTCCTGGTAAGAGATTTTTTGCCGCTCTGAGATGTGACCACCAGACGCTGTTCATTTTCTGAACGGAGGCGTCTGGAGGGGACGTAGAGCTGGAGGAGTTTGTGAAGGTATGAAGGAGCGGAGCCTGTGACTGTCATGTAATGTAAGGAGTAAATGTAATGTAATTGGTCTAAATCAATTGGAACTATTATAAACTACTTTTCTTTGTGTTTATTTCATTCCAATTCATTTGTCCATACATTGCAGTACTTAGGCTAATCAAAACCAGAAAGTGTGGGACAGAGTTGAGCTAAGTGAAATATGCTCTGTAGGGTGTTGGGTTAGTAGAACAACACAAGGATTGGGTTTTTCAAACGCAGTGAAAACAAAAACTGACCTATGAGTGATCTCTTGTGTTCTTTTATTGAAATGTACCGTAACTTGTATGTCTATAGCTCTTTGGGGTGGACTGCAGTGTTTAATAAGGAATTACACACCTGCTCTGTGTTTCTGAGATGGAGAGAGCTTTGTGAGAAGCTGGGGTTTAAGAGAATCTATTTCTGTGTTCTGTGGCAGAGATAAGCGTTTGCCTGTTTATTTAGTGACTGAATATTTTCAGTTACAAGCAACTTTTTATGCAGAACTGTGTGTAGAAATTTGATGGAAACAGTATTTCATTCACATTTAATAGTTGTAATTGATGTATCATAAAAACGGCAAAGAATAGTACCCAGAATAGAATCTGTGTGCTGCACAGACTCTACTTTTCATTCTTTGTCCTTTATGAACTCTTTCTTGCATAAATATTCAGCAACACAGGTCTTGGGCATAGACTGTAAATAAAAATGAAGATGTGATGTGGCCTACTGCCATTCGGAGTCACCGGGGAGCTTTCCTGGAAGCCGCCAATGAGTAGCGCGCATGTGCGCACAGGACTTCCTGATAAAGATTGAATTTGATCATTGGTGGCGTAAATGATCTTAAATGATAACAGTGGTAAACCAGCTCTGTTCAGTGCAGCTGTCAATCACATGGTCCCACCTAGTTTTTACAGGGGAAAAAAACCACCCAAAAAAAAAATAATAGAAAAAACATGTTTTGTTAATAATGTAATTTCTGAGGAAACAATTTTAAAGGTCTGATTTTCCTAATAGACTTGCAGTGGCCAGAAATCATAAGCATTATGGGGGCCCTTGCCGTGGTTCGGCTTCACTATTTGAGAAACATTTGGTTTAAAGCATCATCTAAAAGTTGCATTGCTGATTGCATGATTGTGTCACTTAGCAACAGTAACTAAAGGTGTGTCTCAACAACAAGTTTACCAGATAAAACAAAAAAATACGCAAAAGCAAAAGAAAGTGGAGCAACAAATGAGCCCAACATTTAAAGCCTACACCCCTTTGAGGGTCGTTCAGCTGAGAAGATGATCACATTCACATTGAGCTGAAGTGACTCCTAATAGCAGCTAGTTAACCCTCGACTAGCTGCTCTACTTTACTCAGCTCATCAGGGAAATCATGGCTAGAGAGTCAAGAGGCCTTCACTTAATAGAGAGCATTTACACAGCGTGCAGTCTGAAGGGCTTTGAATGTCAGCATTAAACACACAGATAGATGCTTCATGACTCAGAGTTTGCTTATAAAGTACAGCGTGAGCTCTGGAACGGTTTAACCTCGATCTGAGCAAGCAACATTTTCCAATTACACTCCATCGAAGCCTTTTACCTCCGTTTGTATGCAAATCAAAGACCATCAACACAAATAAAGCAAAAACTACCCTGATTAGAACCCTGATGCAAATGAGAAGGAGGCACAGGAAGGTGGGCTGCTTTGCAGAGTTTTGACATTAGTTCAGCCAAAAGTGACAGAAATCCATAAATAAATAGAGTTTAAATATTCAGAATTTACGTCAAAAAGGCACAGTTTAATCAGTTAATGGATTGTAATGAAATAAGTATAGGAACTACAAATTATTTTTAATTATTGAAAAAGGATAATGTTGCATTCGTTTCAGCGTTTTTTTATTGTAGTTTTTGTATAGTTAATTTTAGTTTAACTGTTTATTTTCCCAGTGTTTAGCCCTTTTTCACATTTGCTATAATTTGTAATTCACCAGGAATCTTGCTAATTTTCTAAAGTGTTTAAAGCAAGTGGCAGCTTTTCAACTAGACACTAAAAGGAATGTTAAAGGGGATGAACAGAATGCAGATAGAGGTGTGTCTGATCATAAATGTCCTCTAAAACATCTGAAAAGTGGCAGACAGTAGCCACTTGTCTGTAGCCGCAATGTTTCCGTCCAAAGATGCAAATTAAATTTATGCGCAAAACTGGAATATGGCATTTAAATATTTGCAAATAAAGAACCATTTATGGAAACGAGTCCAAGAAAACAAAATTGTCACTTCCTGATAAAATGGAGGGAAACTAAAAAAAGAAAAATTGAAGTTGCTGTGTTAGCCACGCCTCTCCGATCAAGACAGTTCTGGGAGGTGAAATCAAGAAAATGAAATGTTCTGCCACCTGCTGGCACCCACAGAAACACTTTGTGTTTGCTTTGATTATTTCACTGCAGACTGCTTTGTAAACACAAAATAATGCAAAGAGGTTGATCCACTTCCTGATCCAGCTTCAGCTCCATTATATATATCTATATATAATACAAGAAATAATCATATAAGGCATGTTCCCTTTGAGCAGCGCTGGCTGACTGGGGGGCTACGGCAGATAGAAGTGGTAAGGAGAACCGAATGGTATGGTAATCTGTGAGAGGGGTAACCTAATTGAATTTATTAAATCAAAGCAACATGTTAAATGTTAAAAGAAAACAAAAACTCTTTTAAACCAAATTCAAGTAATCATGTTCATTAAACACTTTGATCCAACATTGATTAATCAGAGCATGTGAAAAGAATGAAATTTCTGACTCTATTTCATGTTTTTTAAATAAAAAACATTGTATATGAATCTGATCCATTGTCTGTTATAATGAACGTTTATTCGTGTGAAAAAAAAGGGAAAATGTAATACAGACCTGTTTAAAATAGTCTGTTTCGACCACAATAACTGAATAAATAAAATCCATGCTATACAGTGTTGAAGGTGAGGAGGCTGTGAAAGCGAAGCGGTGCTGTGGTTTTTTTAGAAGAAAGACGAGCTGATTCTGGCTGGGTGGAGGAAAGGACGAGTGGGTCACTGGCTTTAGATGAACAGCTCTGACCCAGTTTGAGTTTCAGGACGACAGGAAGGAATACTGGGAAACAGAGGACACACACCGAACAAAAACACCAGCGAGAAAAACAGCAGGGGAAGGAAAAGGACAAGGAATGGGCGGCATGTGAAACTGAATTAAACTAAAGAGAAACTTTTAAATAAGTAGCATCTTCAACAATGATCTCGAGAGGAAGGTATTGGCTCTGGCTGGAACCAGGTTTTACAAGCAATAGTGCTCGCCTAAACTGTTTGCATCAACATTACATGTATAAACTTTAGTAATGTGTTACTTTGATAAAAATTTTATACAAATTCATCCATGTATCAATCGATCTCAGTTTGGAGTACACCTGTAAAGCCTTTCCTTTTAATATGAGGAGAAAAAGATGATAATAAATAACCAAAGGAAACCAGAGTGCAATGATAAGTAGATATTTAGACAGTATTTGGAACCAGGAAGTGATGGCAGAAAGTACATTGGAGACTGTATAGACCAGACACGGATGGAGTGGATGTAGTAAAACGATTCAACTCAAAAGGAATCTGATCAGAACTGTGGTACCCTGAGGAAATCCATGGAGGCACAGTTGGGAAATACCAACTCCACTCCACTGGTTACAAAGAAACAAAATATAGTTTGTGGAATATTTGCTTGATCACTTTCTTGAGGCCAAAATTAAATTGAAAGAAAAAAGACATTATGGGACTTTGAAAAACATATTTATCTTTTTTTTATAGATTAAATTGGGTTTTTGCCTTTATTTTGAACAGAGGACAATTATGAGACAGGAAGAGAAGCAGGTAGTAGAGAGAGAGAGGAAAGGTCTGGATTCAAACCCACCTCACCGTGCTCAACCACGCGGCATGTAAGTACAACGCCACGTGGCAGGTTGTTTATCTATTTTTTATAATCAGCGACTTCATGTCAAGTTTCTAAAACAGCATAAAAAGTCTTGAAATATGCCTCTGTTCTAAAATCTGCATGAAAGCTAAAACCGGGAAAATCTGAAGGGACATTGAGGGGTCCAGATGCTCTGCAGCATTCTGCACCATTTGTAGGCAGGTTATGGATGAGGCCTGATCCCCAAATACAGAGTTGCACTTAAGCTGGTTGGTGGTAGCAAAGGCTTTGATCATGGACTCAAATAGTGGCCATAAAAGACAATTTTAAAAGCTTGATTTCACGACTTCCCAGCTCTGGGTGTGCAACCTAAGCTCAGAATCTGTCCTCAATAATTCTGGATTCTGGCTTCCCCAAAAAAACACTTCTTCTGTGTCATTACAACTTATAAGAAGTTGTCTTCCAGAAAATCTAATATAGAATCATGTTTGTTCGGGACATAAATCTGACTGTCAACTGCATAGATGTGCTTTCTAATTACTGATCCTAAGGGGAAGAGGGGCTGAGGGGAACATAGGACATATTTATTTTATTATATTTTGCTCTACTTCTAATTAAACTGATTTGTTAAAAAAATCATTTTTATATCATTGGTGTCTAAGCTTCTGTCTTCACTGAGGTCAGATGACCAGCTTCTTCTTGAAGACGAGGATGAAGGGAACAGGGATTTTGGGCCCAAAGACCTGGAACTTACTGCCCCTCCATTGTGCTAGCAACATAAAAATTGTGGCTTTGAACCTTGGGGGAAGCAAAAACTGACCAAATAATTTCTTTCAATGAAACGTAAGTCATTTTGAAAATGTCTAGCAGATGTACATTTATAGTTACATAGTAGTTTTTTAAAGCCTGGGTTTTCTTAATGTTGTTGGCGCAACTTGCTTTAGAAATGTGCGCCATTGAACACAGTGAGTGGCTCCAAGCAGTAAACAAGGGGGTGAGGAGAAGAGAGAAGTGGAATTAAATACATGGCCCATTTATTCCTAAGTCATCGTTGTATTTCAATTGTCACATATTAGAAATCTACATGCAAGCAATCAGAATTTCAATAAGTTTCAGGTTTGATCTCTCTCCACATGTGAAAAAATACCACATAACGTTCAATTCCCAAACATAATGATATAGAATCACTTAATTTTGCCCAAAAATCACTGTTATATACCTGCCAAAACCTTTTGTAGCTTGTGCACAATAACAGCATGACAAAAAGCCATGGATGGTCTGAAAAGATCCTAAACTGCCACTGCAAGTCAAATGAATCTGTGCAGGAATCCAGAAGGTTGTGTTAAACTTAACATTTGTTTGAGTTTATATTGTATATTGTAAATTTCTGTGCCCGTCACAGGGTTGGATGATACTTTTATTCAATGTGTAGTACTTTTTACTGTCAGAGGGATGTTTTGAATTGTTGAAAGAACATTTTTAATCGCTTTTCCCATCACGCATATAATCAAATCAAACAAACCAGAAAAGCTTTGAACATAATAAACTGGATTGTTCTTATAAATCCAAGTCCAAGCCCATGTTTAGTTTGTTTTAATACAATTTGGGTCAGAAGTAACTAGTAACTGAATACTTGTGTACATTTTTAATTGTATACATTTATACCAAATAACTGCACCCTCTTCTGCTGGTCGATCAAACTGAACCTACGTAGAAGTATATCACCTTCCCAGAAACCAGACAGCGCTCCACTAATGTCAAACATTAAGAAAGAGACAGAGAGAGAGAGAGAGACACTGAGAGGAAGGAAGCCGTCGATTAATGCAAGGAGAGCTCAAAAAAAAGCAGGTGTTTGATTCGGTAACATACACTGCCCTTGAGCTCTAAACAGTGTGTGTCTGATCCAGACGCAATCTTAATTTAGCTTCTGTGACTATTTGAGCACCTGAAGAGGGTCTGGGAGAGGCACTGGCACTCGTTTAGTCTGAGAACGACCTCTCTGCGACCTCCCATGAGGCCCTGCTATTTTTATTTCACTTTTGAAGAACAAACTAAAGCAAAGTTTACAGTGCAAACAAGAAGAGTTCACAAGGAGAAGAACCGAATGAAATATGGAATGGAACAAGCAGCGAACTTGAATTTTCATTCACTAACATTTGAAAAAATAAACATAAAACGAGTAATTATTGTGATTTCATGATACAAACTGTGGCCAAACTAAGCAAGTCGAGTTACCTAAACTCTAGGATAAAGATAAATTTTAGGATTTTGGAGGGAAAAGATGAGGTTCTCAAGGTCAGCGCTTACCTTGAAAAAAAAATGGATATAATATCAGAGTTTCATGGAAATCATAATTATTTTGTCCTGTAAACAAACACTCATTATTGTATATTTTTTGCTTTTATGTCAAACTGATAGGATAGTAATTAGACAGGAAGAGAGTTGGCTAGAGAGAGGGGGAAGGATGGGAAATGACGACGGGTTCGGAATTCAAACCCGAGTAGTTCTGCGCAACTGCGCGTATATGTCCAGCGCACCATTCGCTATATCATGGGGTCGGACTCATCATTGTATCTTAACAGTTTTATAAGATGAAAAATGTATAACTCCTTAAATATAACCTCTGTACTTCAAGTAAAAGGAATGCTCAAATAAATGTATGACTGTGTGTCCGAAAGAAGGTTTCGATTGGTTACTTAATGTGGTTTAACTATAGAATGTGTTAGAATCAGTGTTTCATTTGTTCTTTGCTGCTAGCAGAGCTTTTATTATTTATTTATCATAACTTTTTTTATTAGCCTCAGTGAGGTGATCTGTCAATTGTTTGGACAGGATGTCCTTCAACGAGGGACACTCAGAAAGCCATCTGATTGGACAGGACTGCAACTTGAAAAATTCATGTTAAACAATTCAAACGAGGTTTCAGAAAGTTTCAGGAAAAGTATGTTTTCTCATGTTTTTGTGCTCCTAGGACAAGAAGCTCTCTTCAAAGATGTTAGCTTTCTTCAAAGTCTCTTCTCTAGGTTCTGAAGAAGTTCTCGGAAGGTTTTATAAAGTTTTTAAGATGTTTCCGGGACAAGATGCTGCATCAGGAAGCACCTGGACACTCACGGAAGTCACACTGACACATTTCTTTCATTTCCACTAAAGTTTCTTGTTGTAAAGCTCCGCTTTATCTCAATTTGCAATTTCTGTAGATCTTTTGCTACTGTGCTCTTTAGAGTGATTTTACTGTACTTACATAGATTAAATAACATTTCAACAATAAATAACAATAAATAATTCCCTTTGATTAAAATTTATTTGGTTCCGCTATATATACAGTAACTTCGTTACATATTTTGACCAACAGTCAATCATGAGTCTTCAAATGATTCTGAATCATTGTACAAAACTTTTTTAAATCTCTTATTAATTATACCTCCAGGTTAAAAATCTGTTTACATTTTATAGACTTATATTGTCAAATAATTAAGATTTGCAACAAAAACAAATTTTATTTATGTTTATGGTTATATGATATGGTGTGGGTGCATGAGTTTTTCAGGGGGAAACATATCGAAATGTGGAAAAACTGCAATGTTGTGAATAATTTCTTGGATGCACCAAAGATGAGGATCTGATTCTTTTTTCTTTTTTTTTTTTTGTAAAGATCACTGTCGGCTGGACTACTGCAACAATCTCCTCACTGTACTTCCCACAAACACCATTAGACAGCTTCAGATCATTCCGAAATGGCTGCTCAACTCCCGACCAGAACTTGCCATAAGCCACCAGTTATTTTGAGTCAATACCTCCATTGATGAGGCCTGCTCAAACTACTAGACCAACACTTTAATTTACATTGACAAAATAACTGCAGCTTTAAATTAAAACCAATTTTTTTCAAAAGACGTCAGAAACAAAAGCAGGTGAAATGCCTCGAAAAGTCTCATGTCTGAGAGGAATGAGAACAATGTTAAAATGCAAGCTAATGCTACTTGATTTATACACATCAAAGTGATAAACTGCTTTCATCTCTACGCTGTTAAAGCATTGCAGCAGGAAGCTTGAACATTTCTTCTATCACTTGCCGATCAGAAGAAAGGCTTAGTTTCAGTGTTTGGTTTGTGTCTGTGTGAGCTGAAGTTTCATTTGCTATTAAATCGGTGATTAGTGAAGCAGCATTTTTGGCAAACCATGCAATTATCAGGATGATGAAAAACAGCCCTGCGTTTCTGAGCGGCTCAAACCAGAGCTAATGCGAGTGTGTGTCTGTGTGAGATCCAACATGAAAGGCTAAGAGCAGCAGCGGCGGGCTGTTAACTAACACCCTGCGCTTGCTTTCATTCCTCCACACTGCTCGCTTTCAATCCGGTGCTTTACACCTACAGAGACGTGTGGTCAGAGAGTCAGATCTGTTATCAAAGCCTCATGCAGAGACCAGAAACTGGGCCGTTCAAATAACAAATACATATACAGTGTGTAAATTTAAAAAAAGAGATTAGAAATCTGGGCGGCACGGTGGCGCTGTTAGAAGGTTGTCGGTTCGCGGCTCGCCGGTGGCCTTCCTGGAAAGAGTTTGCATGTTCTCCCTGTGCTTGTGTGGGTTTCCTCCGGGTACTCCGGTTTCCCCCACAATCCCCAAAAAGCGAAATGAATGAGTGAAATGAATGAGATTAGAAATCTAAAAACACAGATTAAATTAAGTTTAATAGTCCATCGTTAAAAGCTAATAGTTATTAACAGAGATGGTGCTTTAATATTCCTCCTAGAAAAACAATGCAATAAGTAAAAGCAGAAAATGTATTTAGAATGTTTTCAAATAATCCATAATTCTAAAGCCTAAACTCTTGGGTGATTAACCCCCAACAGAACTACGTAAGAAAGGAAATACTTGAATTTTAAAGATGGAATGACAAGTTCATTAGTCAACAAAGAAACTTGAGAGGTCACACATAGAGGTTACAATGTCAATGTCAACATTGTTAATAAAAAATACACAGTGGTATGCAAAGTTTGAGCACCTAAAAGAGTTTCAGGAGATGTTTTGAGGTGCCCACTCTTTAGCGAAAATGCAGAGAAAAACACAGTTGGCCTCTTTTAAATACGTTCTCCTGATTGGATTCACCAGTGTATGGAGGTCAAGGGTCACTGAAGATACTAAACCAATTCTAAATTGAGTTCTCAAATGTGTGTTAAAGATTTTGAAATCAATAAAAAGACAAGGGTGCCTAAATTTATGCACATGCTAAATTTTGTTTTAAAAATTCTTGCACATTTTCCATAAATTACATTAACTTTATTTCACTTGTCAAATATCACTGTGTTTCTCTCCTATATGATAGATTTATCCGAAATTTCTTATCCAGACAAACAATTATTTAGAAAGTAAAATCGTGCAAAATTACAAGGGTGTCCAAACATTTGCATAGCACTCAATATGATATGATATGTAACATATGTCAAACACTAATGCACGATGTCGAAAGAACAAAAATAAAATGAGAAAAAGCTGTGCGAAAAACAACAAAAGAGTTAAACAAACATGTAATTTTGAAAAACAAAGCAAAGCATCAAAGCATGTACCAGAGAACTTATAAACAAAAAAAATCAGGAATTAAAAATGATAAACAAAGCAAAACAAAATGTAAAAGTTGCCAAACATATATTATTCTCATTGGGCAAAAAAAGCTAAATAAAACAAAAACATAAAAAAAGAAAAAGCAAAACAAACAGCAGAGTAGTCTAAACAGAATAAGTCAAGAAAAAAACAAAAGCGAGAAAAGCAGTAAACAAAGCAAAAGAAAAAAATGATAAAGAATGTTTTTCCCAGTGATTCCTCTGTATATCCATCACACCATTTTTCTCTCACACAGCTGTTGTGCTTGAAAAAGCCTGAGATCAATCTCTGCTCTGAATGGACCAATCTGTGATATAGTCACCATGGCAACGATCTCAGCGCAGCATCTTCGGCACGTGCCAGTGTGTTAACCTCTTAAGTGGCAACAGCACGCTTGGCATCACACATGTCAACACCATTACAGCATCACAACTCCCTGCACGAACACACACGTTTGGACAGACAGGTACATGTTTATGTGTTTAGGGATGTAAACACATGGGCAGAGTGCATCCTGCCTCAGTCTGAGAACGTTAGTATCAAGGTCAAAAAGAGGGTGCTCATTAAAACTGGAGTCTGCAAATGTACAAACATGCCTGCAGACAATATTTACTCCAGATCAGGTCAAACTAGTCATTGCAATCCTGGAATAACTTCTCCAACCTTTCTAAAGCATGACAGAGACATGACACTAGAGGTTCAAAACCACGAGATGGAAATATTTCAAGACCTGAGGAAACTGAAAACATTTCCTGAACAAGAGAGAATAAAGAACAAAAAAACAGTGACATGGAAGACCAGGACATGACAGACTGAAAGCAACCAAGAAAAAGACAAAAGAGAGACACAGCCGAGATAGAAGCGTATTGTGACCAAACAATATTGTGACCAAGAGACAGCGGAGATCTAAGGTGTAGCTGAGAATGGAGAGCATCAAGACAGCGACCGGAGATTAATAAGAAGAGGACAAAGCCTAGAGTGGATAGTGTTCACTTGACTGGATTTTTTACTTTTTACTTTATTGCTCACAGGCTATATTTAAAATCCCCCGCAGTGAAACTTGTATAAACATGCATTCAAAAAGATTTGTAATACACTGTAAAAAAAGAAAGCGTAACTTTTACGGTACAATACCGGTAGCTGTGGTTGCCAAACTTTACCAACAAATAACGTTTTTTACGGATTATGACTGTGAAAATAATTATTTTTCTTTAAAACAGTTTATACCCGACAAATTTCAGGGTTTAAATCGTTATATTTGCAGTTCATAACCCTCTAGTTGTAAGGTGTATATTGTAATAGTTACGGTTCAATACCATATTTTTACAGCTATGAGCAGCGTATAAATAATAGGTTTGATTCAATAATAGGATTAAAACCTTTAATTATTTCACAAAGCAGAGAGACTATTATAATATTTACATTATTTTCACAAAACACCATTCCTTAATATTGTTAGAACAACTATACATTTCCAACATGAACAGATGATTATAACATTTAGTTTTCTTGTGGGTTTTCACATGGGTTTCTTAAAAAAATGTATTGCATGATTTGTAGAGTATTTTACCGTTAAATTCCCCGACATTTTCTACAGGGTATCTGTCAGATCAATACAACTGCTTCTAAAACAAAACAACCCCTAACAAATGACTCTGTAAGGACTTTTCATTAAATTGACCATATAAGAGGCACATGTGTGAAGAAGAGCTCAAAGAAGAACAACAAGGACATAGACACACCTCTTCAAACTTTCATCAGAGCATCTGAATCTGCCTGCAACAATCTCAATAATTCATTCTTTTCTTTCTACGTCTCCTCGAGCCATGGTTTAATTAAGATGATTTCAGAGTGGAGCAGTGTGAAATTACTATAATGCACTTCTGCATCTCACACATCCTGGGTGTAGGAAGAATCTGTCTCCAAAGCTCAGGCCAGAAGCAACCAAAATGTTCCTGCTGTAAGTTCTGGACAAAGTTACATTCAGGTTTAAAGCCCCTGTGCACCTATAAACATTCAGTTTCCAAAACATCTGAAATTATGCAGAGACTGCATGTTTTAAAACATTTGTGATGCAGCCTTTGTAACGGTCAGATTACATGTCTAAAACACCAAAATACTCAGAAGCAAGGCTAAGAAACACATTGAACTCAAGCTGGGAGTCTTCCTGTAAACACATATAGGAAAAGTTCTGACGAGGCAGTGAAATATATATTTGGGAACACCCTGGATGCACTATTGGAAACATATTGAATGCATCCCTGAAAACACAACGGATGCACACCAAGAAATACTCAAGGCCTTGAAAAATTTTGCAAAAAGAGCGTGTCTGAAAACACCCTGAACGTAAGCTTGGAACACACTCTGAGGCATTGTCAAAATAACTCAAGAACCCTAAAAACACCCTGAATTCAGACTGAATTCTGTCAACGCACTCCTGGAATAACTCTTCAAAATCACTCCTGGAAACACCCTGGAAGCACTTCAGAACACGTCCTGAATTCACTCCTGGAATAACTTTTCGAAACTCTTCAAAATCACTCCTGGAAACACCCTGGAAGCACTACAGAACACATCCTGAATGCACTCCTGAAATAACTCTTCGAAACTCTTCAAAATCACTCCTGGAAACACCCTGGAAGCACTACAGAACACGTCCTGAATGCACTCCTGGAATAACTCTTCGAAACTCTTCAAAATCACTCCTGGAAACACCCTGGAAGCACTACAGAACACGTCCTGAATGCACTCCTTGAATAACTCTGCGAAACTCTTCAAAATCACTCCTGGAAACACCCTGGAAGCACTACAGAACACGTCCTGAATGCACTCCTAGAATAACTCTTCGAAACTCTTCAAAATCACTCCTGGAAACACCCTGGAAGCACTACAGAACACGTCCTGAATGCACTCCTGGAAAAACTCTTCGAAACTCTTCGAAATCACTCCTGAAAACACCCTGGAAGCACTACAGAACACGTCCTGAATGCACTCCTGGAATAACTCTTGAAAACTCTTC
>SRMA01026028.1:0-43314 GCA_007224835.1 Danionella cerebrum | reverse complement strand
CAGAACACGTCCTGAATGCACTCCTGGAAAAACTCTTCGAAACTCTTCGAAATCACTCCTGAAAACACCCTGGAAGCACTTCAGAACACGTCCTGAATGCACTCCTGGAATAACTCTTCGAAACTCTTCAAAATCACTCCTGGAAACACCCTGGAAGCACTTCAGAACACGTCCTGAATTCACTCCTGGAATAACTCTTGAAAACTCTTCTAAATCACTCCTGGAAACACCCTAGAAGCACTACAGAACACGTCCTGAATGCACTCCTGGATTAACTCTTCGAAATCACTCCTTGAATAACTCTTCGAAACTCTTCAAAATCACTCCTGGAAACACCCTGGAAGCACTACAGAACACGTCCTGAATGCACTCCTGAAATAACTCTTGAAAACTCTTCGAAATCACTCATGGAAACACCCTAGAAGCACTACAGAACACGTCCTGAATGCACACCTGGATTAACTCATCGAAATCACTCCTGGAATAACTCTTGAAAACTCTTCGAAATCACTCCTGGAAACACCCTGGAAGCACTTCAGAACACGTCCTGAATTCACTCCTGGAATAACTCTTGAAAACTCTTCTAAATCACTCCTGGAAACACCCTGGAAGCACTACAGAACACATCCTGAATGCACTCCTGGAATAACTCTTGAAAACTCTTCAAAATCACTCCTGGAAACACCCTGGAAGCACTACAGAACACGTCCTGAATTCACTCCTGGAGTAACTCTTCGAAACTCTTCAAAATCACTCCTGGAAACACCCTAGAAGCACTACAGAACACGTCCTGAATGCACTCCTGGAATAACTCTTCGAAACTCTTCAAAATCACTCCTGGAAACACCCTGGAAGCACTACAGAACACGTCCTGAATGCACTCCTGGAATAACTCTTGAAAACTCTTCAAAATCACTCCTGGAAACACCCTGGAAGCACTACAGAACACGTCCTGAATGCACTCCTGGAAACAATCTGGAATCACTCTTGGAAATGTTTTCAAAAGCAATCCTTGAAACACCCAAACAATACTCATGGAAACACAATAGCAGTACTTCGAGAGACACTAAGGAAGCACATCTGGAAACACCCTGAAATCACTCCTGGAAACACCATGGAATCACTCTTGGAAACGCCCCAACAGCACTACTAGAAATACTCTGGAAGAACTCCTGAAAACATTCTGAATGCAGTCCTGAAAACACTCTCAGAAACACCATGGAAGCTCTCCTAGAAACATCCTGACAGTACTCCTGGAAAACACCCTGGAAGCACTCCTGAAAACATTCCAAATGCAGTCCTGAAAACACCCTGAAAGAAATCTTGGAACTACTGTGGAAGCACTCATAAAGACACCCAAAATGCACTCCTGGAAACACCCTAAATGCAGTCCTGAAGCACCTAACATCCCAAGTGTTTAAATCACATTCACCCATACGTTCAAATTTCCAAATACAGCAGCTAGATACAGTGCAGAAGCGAGTTTGAGGCGTCCATGCATGTTTTATTCATATTTTTTAAATGATTTCACATTTTTTAAAAGACTTTTCACATTTTATACAGAATGCATGATTTCTTTTACTAACTACATGAAATAAAATAATCTCCAGTGCACATCGGGCGAGAAGTGGGGGACAGGACATGTCGCCAGTCCATCGCAGGGCAACATTCACTCACATTTTCACCTAAGGGGAGTTTAGATTATTCAATTTACCTAACCACATGTTTTTGGGATCGTGGGGGGAAACCGGAGTACCCGGAGGAAACCCACGCAAGCACAGAGAGAACATGCAAAGTCCTTCCAGGAAGGTCACCGGCTTCGAACCAGCAACCTTCTAACTGGAAGGCCACAGTGATAGCCACTGCGCCACCGTGCCGACCATGAACCCTGTAACAAAAGAAAATCATTTCTCGTTTTTAATGTAATATTTCTCATTTATTGTGTTCATAACATTGAATATTTAGAATATATTGTTTTATTGAACGTATTGTTTTATTTAATTTATCATTACATTGACAGATTAACGTCCCGTCTCTTTTCCCATGCAGCGGGGAACCGTGGGAGCGCGAGCGCGTAAAGGAGCCGTTTGGAGACTCCGTGACTCGCCTCTTACCCGCGCGGCTCTAGACGAGTACGGGTCGTCAAAGAGGTTCCAGATGACCGGCTGCCACCTCCGCCACCGGCTCCCGGTGCCCTCCGTTAACACCGCGTCCTCGATGCGCAGACGCTTCCCATATTCGTCGTCCTCATCGTTATCCACGTTCATCTCGAAGACGTCCAGCGCCTCTTCCGCGTCTCGGTGCTGCCTGTAGGTCATCCAACAGCACGGCTCCACATCCGTCTCATCGATGCCCCAAAACGACAGCTCCTCCTCGAATAACGGCCCGCACACGTCCGCGGGGCAGTGCAGCTTCCCTGTCCGATAGTAGTTGAGCACGTAGGCGAAGACCCCCGGGTGCCGGTCGAAGAAGAACTCGTTGCTGCGCGCGTTGTACTCAATGAATCCCGGAACCTGTTGCAGTCGGTCTAAAATCGATTCCAGGTCCGAGTCGGAGGCGAGCAGGGCAAGTCTGGTGCCCGGTAAGGTCTTGAGCGTGGTCCGGTAGGTCTCGTGTCTTGTGCCGCCGACGTTGAGGATCACCCTCTCGCGCTCGTCGAACTTGCCCATCGCTCAGTGAAAGACATGACGCGCGCGAGGACGCGGGGAGGCTCTGGGGCTTCTGCCGCGCTCAGCTCGTGGGTCGTGATCGTGGAGGAGAGTTTTAGGCGCGGGAGAGAGAAGAACCAATCCGCGAGCGCGGACAGGTGAGAGACGAGGCGTAAGCGCGCATGAACCTCATTCTGAGCATCCTGGCATCAGCACCTGAGTCTGATTCTATCTCTCTCTCTCTCTCTCTCTCTCTCTCTCTCTCTCTCTCTCTCTCTCTCGCTCTCCTTCTGTTTTTACTGTCTCTTTGACTGCCTTTTTCTTGTAAATGTCTCTCTTTTTGACTGTCTTTTACTTTACTTTGGTCTTTTCTCTTTTCCTCTGGTTTTCTCACACTCTTCCTTTAGACTGTCTCTTTCTTAATAATAATAGTAATAATACATTTATTATAATTATAGGGTCAATACCACTGACAAATCTCTCACTCTATCTCTCCTCACACTCTCTTCTTGAGTCTTGTGCTTTTTCTCTTTAGCTTTCTCTCCCTTTTCACAGCATCTCTGTTGTCTTTAGCCTTTTTCTTGTCAATTTCCATCACCACATGAGGTCTGAGCAGGTTGTCTGTCTCACTCTGTCTGCGAACATGTCTGTCCCCCTCTCTCTCTTTTTCGATCACTCCCTCTTTATCAGTTTCTTCCAAACTCAGTTTCTCACTGTAATTATTTGCAACTTTCTCTTCAATCAAATCTTATCTCTGTCACTCGATCAGTTTGAAGGCCATGGAAGATGTTCAGCATCAACCCACTAAGTGTTCCAGTTTCTTTGTCTACCCACAGTCTATTTAACAAATACAATGAAATCAAAACAAAACTCACTTAAGATTTTGTTACTTTCTCCATTCATTGTTCAGTGAGTTAATAAAAGTCCCTTTTGGTTTTGTATTTGCAGCTTTTTCAGTTTCTTCAAACACTTGTCAAGCATCTACTTAGCATTTCGTCATTAAAACCGAATGTTTGATCCTGTGTTGAAGTTCCCTGGTAAGAGTTTGCTTTAATTCCCTGGAGATTTCCATGCAGGTGCTAATTTTAGCAGCGTGTTTAGCATCGGCTGAGATTTGAAAGCTCAAATCTGTGACAGGAGAGATAGAGAGAACAGATTCCTGCAGGGATTAAACAGCTTCTTTTCCTTCAGGAGTCATATACATCACTTCCTGACTCTGTACTGTTTTAATTCAGTCTGTGAGGAGCGGATTAAACCTCTGTCAAGTGTTTGAGCATGTTTCAGACAAGTAAAGAGCTGTTTTGGAATCACTCAGCCGCAGCAGGCTCCTATTTATACTTGCAAGTCAAAAATAGATGCCAGAGAAGGCTATATAAAAGCTAAAAGAGAAAAAAACATCATCGAGCAAACGTTTCATTTTAAAGCAAAACCAAAGCTTTCGGATGTTTACAGGAAACTATAACATTAGCACGGGATCAGGCAGCAGACGTCACTGTCCTCAGGTTTGCAATACAAAATAATCTGTAAAAAAATAAACCAAGCATGAATCTTTTCAAAACATTTTAATCGTTAGTTTATAACTGTCTAATGAACACATTTTTGTTGCCACAAATACAGTTTATACCCTCCACATTCAACTTGTAATATTTATGGTTTATCGCCATCTTTTCTACAGTTCAGAACTGTAAATTTACAGGTTTTTATTGTAATAATTACAGCTAAATAAAAAGATGAATTGACACAGAAGCCACAAACTCAAGCCTGACACTATATATGTGATGCCATTTTAGAACAAAACAAAGCCCTGTAAAAAAAAAAAAAACATTTATTTCAGACATTTAATCATATCTGTCAATCAATAAAATATACAAAAATATACTCAAATAAAAAAAATTATTAAAACCTAATTCATCTTAGTTAATTAAAATGTTAACGTAAATTCTGAGGAAATCATTTTTTGAAATCAAGTTTTGGTCGGTTTTTTGGTGGAGGGTGATGGCGATGGGGTTATTCTGCAGCCAGCCACATGGGGGTGCATGTGAGACACACATCATTCATATTCTTACCCTCTTGTTATCTTTTGGGATCATGGGGGTGAGAGGCGGGGGTACACCCTCGACAGGTCAACAGTGCATCCCAGGGCAAAAAACATATTCAGAACTAAGGGGAATTTCTAATAACCTGACATTTTTGGGATTGTGGGGGATTGTGGGAGTGCCTGGAGGAAATGTATACACAAATACAGCGAACTTCTCCCAATAATGTCACCAGCGAGCCTCAAACTGGCAACCTTATATGTTTTGTGAAATACCTCCTTTTCTTTAAATAGTTTACAGCATTTTGTAAATGTATAGATATATTTACAATGTACTGACTAAATTCCACCTTTAACATCTGCTCTCCATTGATTAGACAGTGTTTCAGTTTCACTGTCCAACCACATTGTTACTGTACTCAAGTGACTTTGCGAATACAATCCCCCGTAGAACAGCAACTAATTTACTCTTTATGATTTAAACCAGCGCCTGCATTTGCTTTAGATGATCAGCTCAGAAGCTTGGAGATACAGAAGGAATCATCTCAGTGATGGGAGCAGAGCATCTGTACTAATGAAACGTCTCATTAAAGTCTCGCTGTAATTAAAAGATGATTCCCATCAGAGAGTGCTGGGGGGGACAAGGGCAGGCTGCAGAGGAACATTAACAGCCCTCACATTAACTGTGTGAACACAGCCTGATTGTTCTGGGCCTCCGAGCATCACTGGAGTGGATCTGGATCCTCTAATCCTTTCACTGCTTTTCTCTCTCAAACAAACTAAAAGAATTGACAACTTAAAAAAAAAATAAGTGAACTCTTTTTTGTAAAAAAAAAAAAAAATGTATAAACAGGAAGTAGAAAGGAAATTTAACCCATTTTCTTTTCCCACTTATTACTGGTTAGATTCCCAAGGTTCTGCAGGTGCTCCAGCCCACACTGGGCAAATAGCAAAGTACCCTGGTCCATCACAGGATCACAACCGCCCTCTATTCCCTTTTAATTTCACTACATACATTCTTCAATGTGCTGCGGCAACTCTCTAACTAATGTGCATCACCATTAACCCCCTGTTCCTTAGCAAAGTTTCTTTTCTGATAATCGCTGCACTCAAAATTAGTCTTTTGTTGTATGAGATGGTGCTCATTTACATATTAGAAAAATATTACAAAAAGTAAAGACAACGGACTATTTATGAGTGTGTGTGTGTGTGTGTGTGTGTGTGCGCGGATATATGGTTTGTCCAATGATGTAAAGTTAATTTATCTAAAAAAAATTTATTAAAAATTATTTAAAAAAAAGAGATATTTTATGCACTTTCAGCTACAGATTTGTCCATGACAGAATAAATAGTCTTTTTTATTCTTAAAACATATAGTTATTATTATTTTATTTGCATTTAGATAGTTATTGTAATAATACTGAATGGTTATTGTTCTTATTAATTGAACGTTTATTATGAAGACTGTATGTTATGTATTTGGCAGAACGCGTTGGACACGGTTCTCTAGCGGTGTTCTCTTTGGGAATTGGAACCCATTATGTTGGTGTTGTAAGTGTCAGCATCCACTAAATGAGCCACATCACTGAATTATGATTAATACAATTATTCACATTACTATTATGATTGTGAGCAAGGCGATCTGCATCTTTGTTTGTTCGTCGGTTACGTTTTGTGGACTTGATCTAATAATGTACAATGTAGCGCCATCTGGTGCTCGGCAGCTGTTATTGAACATTTTTCAACATTAAAGATAATGCGAGAATATTTATTAAATTCCTGTTTCAACTTGCAGCTAAAAACTGTACCTACAGACTTAATGGTTATTAGTCGAACATTAATTATTTTGTTACCTTTATTCATTTGATCATTTCATTGCTCATTTTGAATATATTTTGTGTAATATGCATATTTTGAATATATTTTGTATAACACTGTGTATTATTTTAGTGGATCTTAATCATATAACTATTGCATTTGTTTTTTTTACTTATAAATACAATACTTTGTCTTGTATTGTTTTTATATGCAGTGATTATTGGACAATTATTCAAATTAATTGTATATTTATTAACTCGTTTTCTTATTAAAACTTTGGATTGCTCCAATGTTATGTTTTGTATATTATATTCATTGTATAATTTAACACATTATTTATAGTCGACATTTATAATAACTACCGTATTTATTATATTCCTAATATGTATCTAAATTTGTCCTTTTTTCATCAGATTTTTGTTTATAATAAGAATTATTTCTAACATCTTTATTTGAAATATTTTGAATATTGTAATAATGTACCGCTCATTTTAGATTATCCAAAATCCTCTTGGATAAAACAATATGATTATTAGCATTTTTATTATCCTCAGTAAAGTAAAGTAAATGTTTAATGTTCAATGATTTTGAGAAAAGGTGTGTCAAACAAGGAGTTTTATTTCAATTCAGAGGACATGCGGTTAAATATGAAATAGTTTCTTTCTGCCAAAAAATAAAAGCAACATTCTCTATGCACAGCTCATTTTAATCCAATAAGCTATAAATTGTGACACACACCAGCCATTCTTTTACATCTCAAAGTAAAACAGTTCAAATCATGAAGAACTGTGTCTCGCTTGCAATAAGCCACTGGTTCTTATTGCAGTGTAAAAAACTGACCAGAATCTGCAGAACACAAACCAAAGATTAAACTCGAGCTGCTTTTCTTTCTGGGATACAGATATAAAATATCTCAGATGCTTTATGTAAATTGAATATTCTGAATTTTCTGAGGTTTAAGGCAAAGTTCCCATTACCAAGCTCTTATCTAATTATTGCCATATATAATCTAGATTTGAAAAGACTACAGTGCCTTGGAGCATGTAACAGCACATACAGTGAGAAAAAGAAGTATTCAACCCCCTGCTGTTTCCCAAACTAATTTTGGTCCATATATTTGCGAAGGTTGTGATGGCTGGAAGCACCAAGCAATGTTTAAAGCGCAGATAAGAGAAATAGAGGTAAAAGAAAGCAAGGAGTGAAGGAATGCAACTAATGAGGAAGGAGAAAAGGAAACGGCAAATGAAAAGGAAGAAAAGGCTGTAGTATCCTTAAGGAAGGATGGGGAAATATTACAGAAAAAAAGAGGGAAATGAGTAGGAAGGAGAAGAGGAAAGGTATTGTTGGAAAAACATGTAATTAAATTAACAAACTTAGCATTTCTTTGTCTTTGAGCCCATTTTCAGATGCAACAGGGGTTTCTGGTAGATCTGGTTCAATACCTAAGAAACTTGGTTTAAATCTCAGATGCAGAGGATTGTTCTATCAGACACATGCAGTTGCCTCCAAACACATGCGAGAGAAACATTGAACACACTCAAGAATAGTTAAACAAACAAACAAAAACGAAGCAATCAGAGGTAATTCTAACTGAAAACACCTTAAAAAACAACTTCTTCCCTTCTAAGAGGTGCTCCAGTAGTTATTGCATCTTTCAAAAGCAGAGCTGCTAAAAGGAAAAGAGCAAAAACAAGTTTTATGCTGTTAACAGTTTCTACGGTTTTGATTCATAAAGGGTTTTTTAAAACACATTTTTGAGAAGCTAGGAACTCTATATTGTAATAAGAAGATAAGGATTGTCAATGTTTACACAGCTGCCATAAGCTGTGTCCCAATCCAGGTACTGCATCCTTCCGAGGGGTGGATTGCAATCCTTCTTATGTCATGACGTAGCACAAAGGCTCGTACATTTTTTAAATGTAAGTTACAGGTTTTTAATTTAAGGACAGTAGCTCAAGGACTTCTTTAAATGCTGGTAGTAATAGTGGCATTTTAAAAACATGACACTAATAACGCCAACACGTAGCCACCTGACTGTGGTCTGGGCTAACGGTTGGTGCACGTCATTTTGTTGTAGGGAGCAAGGAACAGACGGAGGAGTTTATAAAACTCTGCGGTCAGAATGAGGCTAGACCCGTTTACCAACAGTTGATGCAGCCTTCGGACGATCCTCCAAAGCCATAGCCTCAGGAGGCTCAGTAGGCTGCTTCATCCGAAGCACCTGATTGAGACACAGCTATAGTGTCATAAAGATACATCACAAGCCTCACCCTCCTAATCAATCATTTGTTTTGAAGCTACACCCTCTAGTGGTGAAAACAAAATTAAGTGAAATTACAAGTTAAAAAGAACTAAAATAAATGTAAAAACAAACAGATGCTGAGCCAACAAATGCTTATGAATTCTTCATTGTTAGATAATAAATAAATAAATAAATAAGTAGACTCTATGTAGCTGATCACAGGTCCTCAGGTCTATTTCGTCTTCGTAATCCAGCACTCAGCTCTTCCAGAGCAATGCTAACATTAGCATCCTCTTCACCGAGGTCACCACAGTCTTCCAGGGAAGGCAAACTACAGTCACTCTGGTTTCCCAAGTCTTCCTCTGGCTGTTCCTCTTGTTCCTCTTCCTCCTCAGAGTCGGATCTGACCATCTCATGAGATTCAGAGTTCACCTGCGACTCTTCACGAGTTTCTGCCGATGACTCGGGTTCCGTTTTGGTAGAGGAGAGGGTCTCTATAAGCTCCTCTAGGTTGCCTTCGCATGACGGTTCTAGAAGAAATAATCCAGGTCACTGACATTTGCTCAAGAGTTTTAATTGAAATTGCACGCACAACGACGGCAGCTTAGACAGAAAGTCAGACAATGACAACATCAATAAATATTGATTAATGCATTTAGAACCTTATTTGAATGAGGACACAGTGTTATTTTTGGAAGCCTTTTTCCTACACTAAAGATTAAAAAAATAATAATAATCATAATTATGATCAGAATTCTAGGATAAAAACTAACAACTTTTTAATCACAAAATTCTGATATAAAGTTACAATTCTTGTATAAAGTCAGAGATCTGATATAAAAAGTAACAATTGTGGAATATAAATTCGCAATTCTGAGAAGCCAGAAAGGAACTGCAACTTTAAATCTCAGAATTGCGACTTTATATCGGATTTGCGACTTTAAATCTCTGATTTACGGCATTATATCTCAGATTATAAACTTTATATCTCAGAATAGAAAATTCCGGAATTGCAACTTTAAATCTCGGAATTGCAGCTTTAAATCTCTGAAAATCTACTTTATTTCTCAGAATTGCGACTTTATTTCTCAGATTGCTTTATATCTCAGAAATGCTACGTAATATCTTTATATTTTTTTAGAATTCTGAATTGTGACTTTTCAATCATAAAATTCTGAGACAATGATTTTGTATTTTTTTTTTATCTTCAGTGGCTGAAATGGGTCATAGTTATTGCTAACAGAGTACAACTATTTACTCATCTGCTTTATCAAAGACTCCAAGACTAAGCCTGTTAATGTTTTGAACACATATTGTTGTTGTTTTTTGCTCACTAAATCTTCATCTTAAGCGCCTCCCTTGTTTCAGTATGGATTTCAGGATGTAATGTTAGTGATGCATTCATTGATTCAGAGCTGATTTGTTTAAGCCACTTCTTTGCTTGGGATGGTTTTGCAGCTGGAGGTCATCCTCTACCACATCACATTCATATGGAATAACAATAATTCCTTTTAATGCTTCAAACATGGTTATTCTGCCTATAACTTCATCAGTGATGCATTGGCATAGTAATTATCCCCCTACCCTATTAAACCAGATTGTTGAGAAATACCATTGGGCTGATTTCACAAAATTCTTTCTAAAAATCTATATCAGCTGCAAAAATGGCTCATTTTGGGGTTCTTTGTATTCCTTCTTAAGCTTAACTTGTAGACAGCTTGAGAATAAAACTGTGAATGAACCCTAAGAACAAAAACTAAATCCCTTGATATGTGGTTGCCTATGTAGCAGCAGTAACAGCATCCATTAGGGGTGTAACGGTACGCTAAAATCGTATTCGGTTCGGTACAGTGTCTTGGAGAGCTCGGTTCGGTTAATTTTGGGTACAAAACAATAAGAACTTACAAAATCTTTACTTTGAAAAGCTGCCAATACACAATAGAATTCTTCCATACAATATATAAAAGTGACACATTTGGGTGATATTTTAAATAAATTGCACTCTCTATAAAGAAAAACATTTTTTTAAATAAAAAATGAAATACTGCAACTAGTTAGGACCTGAAAACTTTTAACACCAGCAACAGCTTCAGCTTGTATATCAACAAAACTAACTATTCAAGTTTTAGGCTAAAAAGATTAACCTATCCACATTTTCTGAAGAGAGCACAGATCTGGTTGCCGTGACAATATCTCCAGCAGTAGAAAATGTTAGATGTGTTGCCTGCCCGATCTCCATGGAACAATGTCGGCATACAACTTTAAATTTATCCACTCGTCTATCCCCGTTATGTATTTTAACAGAGAAGCCAAAGTGTTCCCAAACAGAAGACCGTAGTGAGGTGGGAGGGTCTTCTCTTTCGCTGTTGCCATTTCTCACAGCTACCCGTGCAGCTCTATTGTGCTTCACTTAATAGCATCCGTGCGGAAACTCGCCTAGGAACATTGTTCCGCTGCGCTTAATATCGCGCTAATAATAAATTTATATCATTTAATTAAAAAAATATACCGAAATGGTACGCAAGTGTACCGAACCGAACAGGCCACACCGAAACGGTTCAATACATCCACGTGAACCGTTACACCCCTAACATCCATGTATGATCATGCTCACCTTCAGCCCTAATGCTTGGACACTCCATTCCTCTCTTTTTCATCAGCTGTCGGATGCACTGCAGCTGTGCCATGATCTCATCCTTCTGCTCCATGGCAACAGATTTCACACTGAGAATGACAAATAACATAACCAATGGAAAAACAAGACCACAAACACAATCATTTTGCATGAGACAAACAGTAGTGTTTGTGTTTTTAACTAATTCATGCCTGCAATTGTTTAAAGAAAGCTACATAAGTCAACATTTAGAAATCTTTTATGAACTTGGCTAAACATATTGAGCACAGTGCAAAGATATTTGAACCCTAAACAGGGATCAAATGACACCAAAGAACTACCATATCGATAGAGCTTTATCTCAACTTTGGGGAATCATAGGCATAAAGGGGATGATTTAGAGCACTCATGGAACCTTAATATGACATCACTAACCCCTTCTTGGCAACCTGACATTTTACCCTTGTAACCACATCAACAAATCTAGATTCTATGTTCAGACAATCATAAAAACCTAGAGGTTGCTGCAGATCAATAGTTACAAGGGGAACAAAATACCACATCACAGACCCATCCCTAGGAGCCAAACTTTTTACGCCAGCACTGTAGAAGTAATTCTATATTTCAGGCTCACAGAGTCTTAAGAGACACATAGTTAAAATCACTCCCAGTGAAAAGTGGAACATGATATGACACCTACATGATCTCATTGATCCCTGCCAAGCAATTTATCCTAGCAACCATATAGGCAACTCCTTCCATGAAGGTGACCGACGAGTTTCAAACGGTATGTTACTCATCTTTCACGTTACCCCAAACTCATATCTGTCACATTTGCTTTTTTGTGTATGGTAAGCTCATTTTTGTACGCAAGCCTATAACATCATTTTGAAAAGTTCATTATTTGGTTTTTGAAGTCTCCAACAAAAGTTTGAAACATATCAAAAGTCAAAAAACACTTTATCTTTCAATAGACGTATATTTTTGAATGATTTTTAAAGTTGTTATGTACGAAACACGTACGAAACACGTACGAAACACGTTCTTTATGTGACACAACCCTCGATGATTGGTAGTTCAAACTGTCTCCTCTCATTGGATATTGCGAGTCACACGCATCTCACCAAAACAAATCATGTGTTAAGTACAAAGTACATTAAAAGAATGAACTTTCCATTCAGGGGAGTTCCGAGGAGGATGCTGATGACACTCCAAATCAAAAGCAATTGGAGCCCTCCTATTTTCTCAAGAATTTTTATATGATGAGATACAATTAAAAAAAAGGGTTTCTGCAATAATCATCGGGTCCAGTCATTTATGTACACATGCACTTTGCTCAAAGCAGTGGTGTTAAACTGTGGTTCATAAACCTGCTCAGAGAGAGAAACCTGTTGCTTTCAAACGGCTTAAAGAACTTAATGAGCTGCATCAGGTGTGTTTAGTTAAGGCTGTGGCCCTCCAGGAATTGGGCTTCACACCCCTGGCATTAAAAACAAAAAATCACCAAAAAACAAAAATCAACAATAGCAAAACAAAGGGTTGTTCAATATTTTTACTAGTTACATTTCATGCCTCAAATGATGGATTTATCTAAAGTGAGTTTTTAGAATTTAAAGAAATTGAAGAATTAAAAGGCTCCCACCAGTTTGTGAGTGGATCCAGCTGAGTCAGGATAGAGTTGAGCATCTTTTCCGTCTGAGCCAGACGCTGCTCCAGTTCATTCAGCTGCGTCTCTGCAGAACACGGCCAGAAAATGGTTCAACTAAACAATAAAACTCTGCCTGTTGTGTCCAGTTCGATTTTGTTTAGGAGTGTCAAAAACGAATACATTTAGAGGAGCACTCACCAGTCTCCTCGGATTTCTTCCCCCCTCGAGTGGTTTTTGCTTTCTGTGTGGCAGAGTCACTTGCAGACTTTATCTGAAACACATTGAGATTGGAGGATCTTCAGCTTTTTCTTACAATGCTCTTTGAAATACAACCATTTATCAAAAGAAAAATAGAATGTTCTGTATTAAAATGGCAATTGAGAGTCAAGAGTCTCGATATCGGATGATTCTGATGCATGAATGTCTTCAGAGTTATTATAACATATGAACACATCAGAAACCTTGAGGAACTTGTAGGCAGCAAAGAGGCCGACTCCGATAGCGTAGAGAGGCATGAGGGTAAAGACATAACCCTTGCCGCTGTTGCCTTTGTACTTGTCACTCTTGAGCTCCTGCTCCATCAGTTTTTTCATCTGTTGCATGTTCTCCACGCTCTGGGGATTTGGAGGTGCTCCTGAGCTCCGGTGGATCTGATGCTGGCTGCGAACACTTCCTGGACCCGGACCTACCCCATGGGAACCAGAACAACACTCATGAGAGGGAAAACACATTGCAATGGTTTTAATAAAGTGCAAGATATCACACTCAGCAGTGATTTAAAATGAAATCATGGTTTGGACCAGAAAAACGCTCTGGAACAAAAAACATGCAGCAATCCTTGTGTGGAGGACTTTTAGGAGAAAACACTTAATATAAATGTATTCTGTGGAATAAAGTCTCATTCTTCCGACTGGTTTGACAAAAACATAAGCAGTAGGAGGTAAACCCTCAATATAGGTAACATTTCTGTTCGACTTTGTCAAACAAAACATATTTAAAAATTCATAAATAACAACAAATAAGCATAATTACAAAATATATTTCAATTGTTTATAACCTTTTGTTTTGTCAGAATTGTATTAACACCCAATCTAAAACAGACTACTAAGAACGAAACAAGTTTTAAAAATAAGAGCGGAACAATTAAACAAATGTTGGCCCTTTTCAAATATGACTGCAGATCTACACATATAACACCTGTGCGTAACAGGTGAGCAAACATAAACCAAACACAGAACACAAAATCAAACATTAAACGCTTAAGAGCAAAGAGACCCACACAAAGAGTTCATTAGAGGCAGTACAAAAGAGACTTGATTTAAAAAAATTCTCAAACTTGAACAGAACACACAACTATTTATCATTCTTTAAATGTTCTGGTTAAAATGACAGTTTTGGGAAAACAAAGAGATTTTCTTTTTTATAAATGCATCATTTAGAATGCAGATCATTATCATTAGAAAGCAAAACCATGAAATGCACCGGTTGGTACCTCCCAAAAGAATACACCCAAAAATGATATGTTGATAACAAAAAGAAAGCAAAAAGGAACTATTTTTCGCACCCCTGCGGTTGATCTTCTGCTCTAGCGTCTGCGCCTCTCTTCCGCCACCGAACATCCGCGGAAAGAGCACGAACACCAGCAGCACCGCAGTAAACGCGACCACCAGCTGCTGCGAGGAGGACAGGGCCATTTCTAACACAAAACTAATTAAAATGATGGGTAAAATCACCTACACACCCGAGAGGAACTCCCTCTACCCGGTGTATTGACATTCAGCTCTTTTGGGTCTGCTTCTTCTTCTGATGGTGTTTTGTGGCGGTTTGCATCTTTTCGTTTAGCGCATTACCGCCACCTACCGAGATTTATGTGTTACAAGATGACGGAAGGAATCCATTCATTCATTTCCCTACCCGCTTATTCCGTTTTTGGGGTCACGGGGATCTCCAGCGCACATTGGGCTAGAGGCGGGGTACACCCTAAACAGGTCGCAATTCCTATTCGTATTATATTCACTTACTATACTTTTTATATTTATTTACTACCTAATTTATATACTTTGCTTTCGATATTATAATAATAGATATCTATTTTGTTTACCTGCTTTCATTAATATTTTCTAATATTGTTAATTAATTTCTTGACTACCTTACTATATTAAATTAGTAAAAAAAAAACGTAAAAAAAACGTAATGACATTTCCTTCTTATTCCTGCACTTGCTTTTCTGAAATATTTTTCTTACTTCTTCCCAGTTTACTTAATTCCAAGAAATTTTTCACCAGCTTTCCCAATGATTTTTATCTTTTCTTTTCTACTACTTGTTTGAGTTTGTGTAAAACAGGGCGGGCATCAGCATCACCATTGGCCGACTAGCGCTAGATTGACAGCTGCACCTTAGCGCATCACTGTGGCAGGACAGTTTTGATATCTCTAAGGGAGTGAGCACCTGGTGTAGTGTTGCCTCCTCTGGATGGAAGCCGTGAATTCATGTAATTTTTTTTCCCCATAGACCAGTTTGCATTAGTTACATCAGGACATACACAAAGTTAATTAACTATATGGGTAACAAGAGGTCATTTATAATACAGATGATACATCAAGGATGGGGAGTGGACAGAATCGTATGAGTCACATTACAACCTGATCTGAAATCGCCCGGAGCCGGACCCACCCCACTCCCCAGAAGACCGACAGCATCCATAGAGAGCAACGGGAAGATGGACAGCCCAGCACAATCAGGCAGGCTCCCACCAGCAGTACCAGGCGACCCCGCTTCCCATACAGCCCCCTGGTAAACCACGGACTCGCCAGGAAGAGGGTGGGCGGCCAGGGGACCAGGAGCGGAGACCAGGAGGGTGATCGCACCAGGCGCAGCGGAACCACCCCTCAGCCATACCCCGCCTTGCTCATACCCTAACCAGCAGTCCCATATCTGGAGGTTAGCTAGCCACCGGCTGGTGCATGGTTCACGAAATTCAAATTAGAAATTTCTTTTCTAATAAATAATTTCAAAGATTTGAAAACAATGGAAAATTTAGATTTTGATTTCTCCAAAATGCTGCTATAAAAAGTTCTGATTTTCACTGTGGTGTAAGAACAGATGGCCCTTTACATCAACCTAATGCAATTGTTTTTAAACCTTTTAAAATTTTATCCTTTTTTTAACTAATTAAAAATTTTCCAAAATCCCTAAAATGTTGTAGAAGAATAGATGGCCCTTGTCACCAAGAAAGTGGAATTGTGTTCAAACCATTTGAAATGTATTTTAAATATTATTTTAAATTCAAATTAATATTTCTCAAAAATACTGCTTTAAAATGATTTTCATGAGGGGCCCTTTATAATAAGAAACTTAGTTTTTTATGTACATTTTAAAATAAACTGAACTATTCTGCTGTAATATTATTTTTTTTGTATTGTATTTTGTTTAATCAGTATGTATGCATTTTATATAGCAATAGTAAATAATTAGGCAATGAAACAAAATTTAGAAAATGTGGGATTTACTTTCATGGAGTCCGTGAAAATCATTCACGTTTGAAGAGTTTTTGTGAGAAAAGGATTTCCATCTTTAACCAAACACCGGACTACACAATACTTAAACATCGTGAAAATACACGAAAAGGCATATATTTGAAAGGGAAATGAAGATAAACAGGGAAAATAACACGTGTGCTCTCTTTCTCAAGCAGAAGCAGCAGCAGCATTCGGAGGTACCCGAGACGTGGCGGACTTGACCGCAGTGTTTCACCTCGACCTGGATTATTATCACTTTCTTTGCACAAATGGTCTTATTTTATCACTTCACATAGAACTCATGAGCATACCCCGGTAGGTAACACGGTGTCTTTCATACCTTTGTATACACCCTGTGTATGTATATATATATATATATATATATGAAACAGAAGCTAAGTAAAATATATCTAAATAAATTAAGCAATCAATTAATTATTTGCACCAAAAATTTAAATTCGCAAAAGAATTATATTACCTTTTACCCACTAATAATATGGGGGTATTATTGCGTCAGGTTAATAAATAACTTTCTGATCTACAAATAAATGTGAAGGGAAAATAAAAATAAAAATGTGAAGGGAAAGCAAAATAAATCAGATTCACAAATTTCTTTTCAGGAGTCACAAAAATAAATCCGGTCCACAAAACTCTTTTCAAAAGTTACAAACACAAACTCTACATTTGTGAATCTCTCCCTGCGCATTTGTGTCTCGTATCTCGCATCAAGAGCGCCACAGATCCACAATTAGCTCCGCCCATCGCCTGGTAAACCAATCAAATTGCAAAGGGCTGCTTTAACTTCCGTATTATCATTGCGTGAACTTGGAAGTTAAAACTCTACTTCATTTACTCTCATTGGTCTTGCAAGATTTATTTTCATTATTAGTTATTGGAAACAAGTGTTTTACCATTAAAAATAATTTTACTGCACGCTCTTATTCTTTTCTCACTAGCTAATAAGCATATTTATGACTTCATATCTTGACTGTTCAATTGTGTAGGTTAAGTATTAACTAAACGCAGTCTAACTCATTAAACGTCATAAACTGTATTTCGCTTTTTTGTTTATTAATGGCTTACTTTAAAAACCTTTTAACTTCTTTTTTACATTTGTCTAAGTTTAAGACGAACCTGTAAATGAAAGTCTAGCAGCTGCCCAAATTGAAATAGTAAAATTCTACAAATAATTCTATGAAACTTTTGAATGCACTGCATCCTTAAGTTATTAAAAAATTACTGGTAAAAAGTAGTCAACCTAGATGCTCACAAAGTAATGCCAAATAAAAAAGGTTTGTGGATAAAAGTGCATGAAATCTTAGGAGCCCGGCACTGTTGTTTAATTTGCTATTTACAAATTGAATATTCCTCACACTAACCCTATTTTTAACAACACAAACCTTCACAATCTTCACAAACCATTAAATGTATACAATCTAATGTATACCCAACAAAGGGAATATGCGGGGAGGAAAATGAATGGATGGATGGGTAAATGGATGAATGTTTGAGATGAATGTCTGAGATGTTTGTTCACAACCACCGCCACCACCAAAATATTTAAGAATTGCACTTCCTGATTGTCGTGTCCTATAATGACACCTGTGTCTTTAAGACGGGAGAGCGAAATGCATGATGGGAGTTCCTGTTTTATGTTGTACGGCAAGAGGACAGAAGAGTAAAGTTGCTGTTGGTAAAACGTTAACCAGTGTGTGTCTGATGATTTGATTCGGCGTGCCAGATAAGAGGACAAGAACCGGTACCAAGATATAACATTGGCGACGAGGATGCAGCACAAAAGGGTGTGATTAGCACTGATTTCACGCGATGGAAAAGTCAGGTATTCCTACGTTTGAGTGCTACAAAGACCCCGCAACACTTGGGCCAAGATGGCTGACATCGTTCGAACTTTTTGCAGACGGGAAGGGACAAATAATGGAAGAAAATGTCGCTGCGTCAGTACACCAACGACGCAGAGCACTTCTTTTACATCACGCTGGACCTGATGTCCAAGATATATTTTCCACACTGTCAGATATGGGAAATGTCGACAATTACAACGAGGCCGTTGCAGCATTAAATGCTTATTTTGTGCCACGAGCGAACGCTGCATACGCGCGGCAGTCCTTCTATAAACTGATCCAAAACACTGGCGAGACAGTTCAACAGTTCGTAACGCGTAGGCTAGACAGGCAGCGAAAGACTGTGCGTTTGAAGGAGATATGAATAATCAAAATCGGGATGCAGTCGTCGGCAAATGCTCATCAGTATATGTGCGCCGTAAACTTTTGGAGGAAGGACCGAATCTTACACTTGATCGTGCATTAGAGGTTGCTGCTCTCTGTGAACGTATCGAGGAACAGATGGCTTCTCCGTTAATGAGTGACACATCAAAACATGACGCAGAATCTGTCAATCGCGTTTGGAAAAAAGGAGGACAGCAGACAAAAGGCAAATATAAAGGCAAACAACAAACTGAAAACAGTCACATGAAAAAACAGTGCTACAGATGTGGCAATACAGACCATCTAGGAAGAGATTTAAAATGTCCTGCCCGAGGCCAGATATGTCACAAATGTAAAGGACGAGATCATTTCTCAAAGATGTGCAAAACTAAAAGCGTCAAACAAACAGTTAACCAAGTAGAAGAACAAACTGAATATGCATTTCTGATACAAGCTGACAGCAGAATTGCAGACAGACTAAATGTGTGCTTGGGAAATGTTAATTTAAAGATGTTGGTAGACTCAGGTGCATCCAGTAATATCATTGATGAGGAAACCTGGGAGAAACTGAAATCAGAGAAGATCAAATGTCATTCGTACATACCAGACACAGATAAGAAATTATTTTCTTACTCATCTGATCAGCCTTTGCCAGTAAAGGGAGCTTTCAAATGTGAAGTAAGAATAAGCGGTCGGATGGTACATGCTGAATTCATTGTCATTAAAGGGATGGGTGAACCTCTGTTAGGCAGAGACACAGCCATGAAACTTGGTGTACTTAAAATTGGAACTGATATTGCAACAGTGACAGATCTCAAACAGTCACTCCAGTCACAATACCCTACTGTGTTTGAGGGAGTTGGTAAACTAAAAACTAAGCAAATCAGTTTATACATCGATCAAACAGTGCAGCCAATAGCTCAGCCTTTAAGACGAATACCATTTCATTTAAGAGGTCCTGTAGAGGAGAAGATAAAGGAACTTCTAGAAATGGACATTATTGAGGATGTATATGGACCTACCCCCTGGGTAAATCCAGTTGTGATCGTACCAAAAGCGAATTCTGAAATCAGACTTTGTCTTGACATGAGACGAGCTAATTATCAGAGAAAGATACCCCATTCCAACAGTGGATGAACTGTTACAAAGTATTTACGGATCAATGATATTCAGCAAACTGGATCCTAAATGGGGTTATCATCAGTTGGAACTAACACCAGAGTCACGTCAGATCACAACATTTGCAGTTTACAATGGTGTGTACAGATACAAGCGTCTCATTTTCGGAGTATCCTCTGCAAGTGAACAATACCAACACGAGATAGCTTCTGCACTTGCAGGAATAGAGGGTGTTGAAAACATCTCAGACGATGTAATAGTACATGCACCTGACCACAAAACACACAATCAACACCTGCATGCTGTTATGAAGCGTTTAGAAGAATGTGGACTGACTTTGAATCCTGCCAAATGCCAGTTTAGCATGGATTGGCTAATTTTCATGGGTATTGTACTCACTCAAAAAGGTATTGGACCAACTACAGAAAGAGTCAGAGCTGTGGTGGAAGCCAGAGAACCACCAAATGCCTCTGAAGTTAGGAGTTTTCTAGGACTCGTCAGTTATAGCAGCAAATTCATTCCACAATTTGCAACCTTGGCAGAGCCGTTGAGCCGTCTTACCAGAAATGATACAAAATTTGTATTTGGACCGGAACAGAAAATGGCATTTAATGCGCTAAAAGGTGAACTTGCAAAAGCAGGGACTTTGGCATATTTTGATAAAGACGCACCAACACAGGTAATAGCCGATGCTAGCACCCTAGGTTTGGGTGCTGTATTAATACAATGCCAAAAAGGCAAATTAGTGCCAATTTGCTACATTAGCAGAAGTCTGTCAGACTGTGAGAGACGATACTCCCAGACTGAGCGTGAGGCACTCGCCCTTGTGTGGGCCTGCGAAAGGCTTCACCCATATGTCTACGGGAGACAATTTGACTTACTAACAGATCATAAACCGCTAGAGTCAATATATGGTCCACGCTCTAAGCCCAGTGCTCGTGTTGAACGGTGGGTTTTACGTCTTCAACCATACAACTTCAAAATTGTCCATGTTTCAGGAAAAGAAAATATTGCTGATCCTTTGTCACGACTTCTTGGGTGCACAGCAATGAGAGAGAAGCACTCACATGAATCGGATGAATATGTGAGATTTGTAGCTGTCAGTGCAACCCCAAGGGCCTTAACCACAAGGGAGGTGGAAGAGGCATCAGAAAAAGATCCAGAGCTGATAGAAGTGAGAAAAGCTATTGAAAGTGGACATTTTGAAAATTGCATGCCATATGCAGCTGTAGCTAATGAACTGTGCACAGTAGGATATCTTGTTTTGCGAGGAACACGTATCGTACTTCCAAAGGCATTACAAGCCAGAGCACTATTACTCGCACATGAGGGACATTTAGGCATAGTCGGAACAAAGCAGCACCTCAGGACCAAAGTATGGTGGCCTGGGGTAGACAAAGCTGCAGAGAGACACTGTAAATCATGTCATGGTTGTCAAGTTGTCGCTCGTCCTGACGCTCCAGAGCCACTGCGACCGTTACCATTGCCAGATGGGCCATGGCAAGATTTAGCAGTTGATTTACTGGGACCTTTGCCTTCTAAACATTCAATTTTAGTTGTTGTGGATTGCGCAGTCAGAAGGACTGGACTGGAAAAAGGAACTTAGGACGTATGTTACAGTATACAGGGGAATCATACACAATACCACCGGCAAAAGCCCGGCTGAACTTTTGTTCAAAAGAAGTTAAGAGGAAAATTACCTGAACTCGCACCAGTCGATACAGATCTTGAAGTTCATGACTATGATGCTGAGAAAAAGGGAAAGTACAAATTGTATGCAGATGAACATCGCAAAGCAGAATACTCAAGTATATCTGTTGGAGATCGAGTTTTAATCAGACAGGACAAAACGGACAAATTCACCCCACCATTCAATCCAACACCACACACGGTGATCGAAAAGGCTGGAAACAAAATAACTGTTGAGTCACCTACTGGAGCACAATACAGTCGCAACACAATGTTTGTGAAGAAATACATGGAGAAAGAGACAAGTGACATACAGGATAACAGAAAAGTGGATGAGTATAATAATTCTGAGGACCAAAACGAACAGACAATACTGAAAGGCTCAGATAAGCTTCTGTCTACAACAGAGTGTCGCAAGGACACCAAATATGTGAAGCCCAGTAGAGACAGAAAAATGCCACAAAAGTTTACAGACTTTGTCATTGGTTGAATTATTATTAAGATTAAAGCAAAATGCTGTCAGGATGTTCATGTTTTGATAAATGTAAAATTTTAAGCAATATGTGTACAGTGCACCAAAATATTGCCAGTTAATCTGCTAGTTTAATGCTTAAATGTGTTGGTTGATTAAGCAAAGTTAAAACAGGTTGTATGTAATCTCTATCCAACTTTGGGGGGGATGTCGTGTCCTATATTGACACCTGTGTCTTTAAGATGGGAGAGCGAAATGCATGATGGGAGTTCCTGTTTTATGTTGTACGGCAAGAGGACAGAAGAGTAAAGTTGCTGTTGGTAAAACGTTAACCAGTGTGAGTCTGATGATTTGATTCGGCGTGCCAGACAAGAAGACAAGAACCGGTACCAAGATATACGTAACACTGATTTTTTTACAATTTGTGTTTACAGAAAATCTGAAGTTTTAAAAAAAAATTTAAAACTTCAGATCATGGATGTAGTAATAGCTTTTCAACTTAATATTTAATTAATATTTATATTACTTACAATGTAATTATTTAATCTTGTAAATAAAGACCCAGGTTAGATCTCTGACCTCCACAAGACGTTACAACTTTAAAATCACCTTGAGTTTGTCTCTTCTCATTATCATTGTTCTTTTTCTGCACCTGAAGAGTAGATATGTTTCATTTTTGCGGTTCTAATTTTCAAAATAAATAAAATTCCAGGGAGGGGTAGGTGGCTTGGGCGATCAAACGAGGTAAGGGCCCTCCAGCTACCTGCCTCTTGACCAATGTGCACCGGTGGACCCCCGTGACCCCGAAAGGGAATAAGTAGGTTAGAATATGAATGAATGAAAGAATGAACATCAACAATAAAGATTACACTGCACTCAGCCAGTCAGAAATGCGAATCGCAAGCACTGAACATGGAATGAGAACGAAAGGAGAAAATACCACAAGCGCATAAAAAAAGGAAATGCAAGCATGAAGTCTGATTTTGCTTGTGATTTGGAAAACTGTATACTCATGTTTCAGTTTTGTGCAAAAGTTACTGTTTTAAACGTGTTTTTAAGTGATCCAGTAGCGTTAAACCTAGATGCATAAACGCTGTAAATAAATAACACCATCTTAAATGCAATGAAATCCTAAAGCATCTGTCCAGAACCAGGTTTAGTGCCACGTAAACATGTGTTTATCTCAATAATCAGTTTTAAGATTAGACTTCAGAAGAGGTCTAACCGGGGCAGGTCTTTAATATGCGTATCTGCTCCCACCAGTCCTTACTGCAGACGTCCAAGATGACGACTGCAGTCACAAAATCATGGCATAGATTCATGCAGTTGATGCAAAATCAATTTTAAAAATGCTAGATTTGCAGGTGGTGTAAATAAAGAATGATATCCAACTACAGAGTTTTTGATAGATTTTCCAAGCAGCTCTGATGCTGATGTGTGGACTATGCAACTGCTTTTGAGAAACCTAGTAAACATAAATTTGCACCTTAGCCAAAAATGGCACCACGGCAGGTAAAATTTAAAAAATGATGCACTTTAAACTGCTTTGACAAATTGCACAGCACAGGGTGCTTTCACACATCTAGTTCATTTAATTTCAGTTGTTGCACTTTCTCAGCCCTTTTGCAAATATTACAGCTTCTTTAATGCTGCACTGTGATGACAGCATTTTACTTTTGCATTTCACACTCTCCATACTCACAGATACCATCTCACCTTCTCCACATCTTCTGCATCTAACTTTACTTCTGCATAATGCAGCTATAAGTCTGAATCTTGGCATTTATAGCATCTTGCTGTGTGGTGGTCGGATGTAAGGTTTCACTCCGGAATCCAATGAAGACTCTTTAAGGTAGTGATTCTTGCTCAAACTGAATCATTACTGAGAGATTATCATTTCTTTTTCAATTTATGTTTGTTTTTAGTCTTTTTGAAACAGAAAACACAAAAAAGCAGAGTGGAGTGACAGAAATATATACTCTGCCTTTTTTGTCATTTCTAAGTTTAGTGTTTGTACACATTGGCAGACATTCACTGTTTTATTTAAGAGGATATTTCACTATTGCGATACATAGGAGGGGATACTGGAATTTGAATAATTAAGAATAAGAATTATTTGTATCCATGGATGCATTTAAGAAATAATTTGACTTTCCCATTACTAACAATTAGAATTTGTTCACACTCTGTCATGTTAGGAAGGACAACTTGATGTTATTTAACTCATAACTCGTTTATTTAGAAACGCTCTCTCAGTGGGTATCTTTCATAACAAAATCCTTTCAGGAGTTTCTTTTCAACGTCATGTGATCTCTGTGACAATATCACGTCAGTTTTTATATACAGTGGTACCCCAAGATATAAAATTAATCCGTTCCAGGGTGGCTTTCGTATCTGAACATTTCGTATCTCGAAGCAAGTTTTACATGTAAACGCCTTATCTGAAGAAACAACAGTTTAAGTTGATGAAAACTGGAAAACCAGAGAAAAAAATCAAGTACCGTTTCTTCAATCCTTAAATCTACACATTGTTAATGTAATAAATGATAATAGAACTCAACAAAACACATGCAAAATACGTAATATGTACACAAAATGTGAAACCTTACCTTGAGAATGAACCTCTGGCTGTTTTGGTGGTGTATTGACAGTGGCCGGCAGGGCATGTGACAATCCTTAGTGCGCCATTGGTGGATCTTTTGTGTGCCAGAATGCATATGCTGTGATCCTCTTTTTCTTCTGCCAAATTGCCTCGTTTGGTGTTTGACGCGGTTGGTTCACAGCCATGCTTTCCTTGGTGTTGGTTGATTTCTCTCTTGATCCACTTAAGAGTCTGTAAAGAGTCTGTGTTCTGTGCGGGCAAGTATTTTTTTACTTTTTGATCAGCCGCTGCACGTATGGCTGACTGCAGGCCTGGTCGTGCCCAGTTGTGCCACAGTGAAGCCATCTCCAGCAGAAAGCGTAGACCCACATAGTGGAGCATCAACTGCTCTCTTTTGATCTGTCAGAGCTGTCCTCTCCAACCAGGACTGTTATTTATGCTTTGTTTCAGTCATTCTGATGTGTTAATTATGTCTTCTTTAGTCTTCATTTTTTGTTTTGTTTCGTTTAAATAGTTACTATAGGTAATCTGTTAGGACAGTTGGTTTTCTTTAAAGTATTTTGGAGGATTATCCTTGCATTATTGCGGTTTAAAGTGTTTTTTATTTGTTTTTTTTTCATTGTATTGATCATTTGATCTGTTTCTCCAGGAGTTTGCATCACCTGCTAGAGGGAGCCCTTTTTTGTGATCTGTATGTACCACTACGTGGGGTGCTGTGGTTTCTGAGCATGCGGTGATCTTAGATGTAAATGGCCGGTGTGTAGTGAGATTTTGTCAGTAGTATCTCTGTCACTGGTGGGATCCAGCCCCTGGGAATGCAGTTTTTTGTATTTCTTTTGTATTTCTACAACTCTCTTCAACAAATGAGTCATGGAGCGAAATCACAGTGTGCGTTTTCAAGTAAATTTTATTGTGTTTTTAACTGTAATCAATAAGGGTTTTATTGACCTAATTGTTTAGTTACTTTGAAGTGGTGTCATTACAATAATTAAAGCAGGGATATATAGCTGACTAAAACCCTCGGGTCACACATGTACTTTTAGCAAGGATACTCACTTCCACGCAAGTTACGTGGGTTAATATTAATTGATAAACATCTTCTCAAAGACCCGTGCATACACCCTCTCATGTGTCATACACTGCCACATAAATCTAAATAATCATTTTGGGCCACCAAAAATGCCAGGGTCCAGCCCTGCCTCCAAGCAAAGATGGCCTCCAGAAGATCTTCTAGAGGGCAGTTGAAGAATGCTGTTGAAGAATGCAGCTAATGAATTATGTAAATTAGAAAAGTTCATTTTACCATCATGTCTTTAAAAGTCTAAATCTGACAACTGGGATGGCTTTAAAATGGGGAAGGATCATCTGGACAAACTGGAAAGTTTTGAGTGACCTTGATAAGAAAAGGCACCATGGCACCACACCCCACAGACTTCAGTTTGATCCGACACTTACTCCTCACAGTGTGTGTGCAGTTAGAAACGAGCTGTCTGTGATATAACTTTACCAAGAGATTTACGCTTTTACGGTGAGTTTTTCTTTTTATATTCATTGATTAATACCTTCAGTAACTTGACTATACTTTTAATTGTTTAATTATTTCACTGAGAAATAATTAGCTTATTTGCACTTAACTATTACCAGTTTATTTCAAAAGTCGGTATTATAAAATATATAATATAATAAATATAATATAATATAATATAATATAATAAATATAATATAATATAATATAATATAATATAATATAATATAATATAATATAATATAATATAATATAATATAATATAATATAATATAATATAATATAATATAATATAATATAATTTTTTCTGTCCTGCAGCATCATGTTTTTCTTTTGTGTTTTGGGTCATTGCCGTGCTGGATTACCCATCATGAAACATTTTTTTCAATGCCATGCAATGCATTTTCAAAGACCTGCAGCAATGGGAAACTGTAATTAAACACATTTCCAGAGCACTAATGAAAGGTTAGATTCCAGACACTAAGCTACATTTATCTTAAATCTAGCCTAAACTAAATGGAAACACTTGCTCTATACAACTTGTGTTTTTCACAGAGTTGCAAATACACACAAAATATTAACATTTCCATAAGCATGCAAAAATCACACAACAAATAAGCTTTGTTGCAGTAAATTCCTTTTGTTGGTTTCCTTTTGTAATTTTCCACAAAATCCTCTAATGTTGATTTCTGAAAAAAGGCGAGAGGTTACCAGCACTTCACCTTTTTCAATGAACCATGTTGAAATCCATGGCAATTTCCCTACATTACATTACATTCCTCATCCGTTGTTTTCACCATTTTGTGTCCTTCCTTGTTACCCATCATGAACATTTTTTTCAATGCCATGCCCCATACATCCCTTGCAATGGAGGGCAAGACTCTTTGTCCAGGTCTTTTGGGTGGGGCTGCAGATTTGTGGCCCCTCCCTCCGTCTATGACGGAGAAGTCTACCCCCTTATTTTACATACATATCAGACACGTAGGGACCAACGGTGATGCTCCAGGACATCACTCCCCATTTTTAATGCATCTTACCTCTTCAACGTACACTACACTCAAACTGGGAGCAGATGATGGGGAATGGGTAGATGGTTGCCTCTGTCTTCCGTCTGGGAGAGGGGGGGGGTGCTTCCTGTCATCGCCGGGGTTGCTTCTGACAGGTGGTCCGTCCTCCCACTGTGGCGGGTGTCCCAAGGAGGTGTTTTTCTCTGGGGGCGCCGTCGGTCTCCGTGGGGGTGGGGTGGGTCCGATCACACACCCAAGAATAACCCACAGCTTATCGACCAACACCACGATCCATGACTAGTCCATCTTTTACCCGACAGTCCTCATCCGCAAAACTGATAACAGTTTATAACTTCAGTCTCGAAGCCCTTGAGCAGCAGTCCAGTAGTCAGGTGTTTGCTCAATAGCTCAAAACCTAGAGCTCTTTAGTGTGCAGATGATGACAGGAGAAACTGTTGGTCCAAGAAGGTGAGCCAGTTGACAGTGGAGTGTTAGCAAGATGGCCGACAGCTTAGAACACTCAGCAGGCTCAATGACATCAGTCCATGGGGTGTGGCAAAGCCGTGGTGATACTCAAGGATAAGCGCCATTGCATGCCCCACGAAAGGCATCCGTCCCCTGGTCCAGTGCAGCACAGTGATATAGATTCACCTCGGAGAAAGATAACAAACCATTAGTAAAATATCAGATGTCAAACAACTGCAAGATATTTCAGAAATCAAAACTTTTTATTTTTATTATTATATGTTTAAAAAAATTTAGTATTATATGTTGTATTTTATTGATGGATGATTTTTTTTTTCAGCAAACAATAACGAAACATAATGGAAAATGAGCACACTAGTATAGAGCAATACTGATAAAGAAAACTGATAAAGATGGAAACAAACACTGTAAAGGTGAGCTGAGGTGTCGATTCAGTTTAAGATGAACAGTGCGATGCACAGGTGGATGCTGTGAGGATTGATCACTGGGGAACCCTCTCAAGTCAAAGGTTCTCTTTACAGTCTCAGTAAGGGCAACAGAAGGAAAGTTAAAATGCTTGTTCTGAAAGAGCCAGCAAACAAAAGACATGAGTTATCTTGTTAAAATAAAATATTCAAACATTCATTCATCATCAGTTTTCATTCACACAGAGGATAGAAGAAATGATATTGATTAAGGTAACACATTCAAAAGTTCTATTTCGGTTTCATTCACATCATATCTTTCACAAATACTCGCAGACTTTCTCAAGTTAATGATTAAAGGCAGTCAGAGTTTACTCACACAGACAAACAAACGTGAAGACAGGAGAGAAATCCTAAATTGAGGTATTTAAACACTTGTATTCATTTTCGTATCAATCAATGAATCAAATTTGTCCTCAATTGTCTTTGATTGAGCTAAATTTGTATTTTATGTTGAAAATAGCACTATATCTATTATAGATTTATTTTATTTCTAAACTTTGGATAGTTTTCTGTTTCTGCGTTGAATTGAAGGACTTGTATTTGATGTCTAAAGAAATCAATATTTCTTCTGGGTTTAAATAATGGACTTTTATATGTTAAAATTCAGTGGTGCAGGAGTTTATCTTGGCTGAGAGTCAGGGCTGGAAGTGTACTCTCAGTGCTACTATGCAAGTTGTTCTCGGTCCTTACATATAGTTTCTGCAAAGGTTCTGTTTCTTCAGTATTAGATGTTCTCTACATTTATTTTCTAGTTACTTTTTTTATGAAATGTTTTACAATTTTGACTTCGCTTTACTATTTTTTTAGTTATTTTGTTTACGGTTTCTGATTCTAAATAGTTCCATGGATAGACCTGCTACCCATTTCCCAGGTACTGGGTCATTGCCATGCTGGATTACCCATCATGACACTTTTTTTAATACGATGCAGTGCATTTTCAATGACCCGCAGGAATGGGAAATTGTAACCAAACACTTCTCTGCTGGCTACCTGCTGTAATTTGTCCAAAGCAACAAAGTTAAATGAAAAATGTAATTAAAAATTTAGTAAAAAGGTGTAAATATCAAGCAATTTTTGCTGTTGTTTTTGAGAGCATCTCTCAGTGTTTTCTTCCTATTTTAGAATTGGCCAGAGGGACTCAAGATGTCTCAAGTTTCAAAAACCGTCCTGCGGCTGGAAGCTAAGGATGTCCAGAATCTTAAAAATGGGATTAATTTCAGGAAAAACCCCAATGACAAGAAATCCTTCATTATTTATAAAGGAGAGAAAGATCTGCGAGCATGCAGGAACCAATGCAAGCACCAAGGAGGATTGTTCATTGCAGATATCGAGGATGTGCATGGAAGGTGTGAGAGACATCACAAGCTTTGTTTATAGACACAAACACTGCATTACATGATTCCAAAGCTGTTCACGTCTCATTTTGAATTGGTTTATTTAACAGAATGGTGCGCTGTAGCAAACACAATTGGAAACTGAACGTGTGCACCATGCAGTACATCAATCCTCCAGACAGCTTCATGCAGGATGAACTTGGTAAAAGCACTATTGACCATCCCTGATGTCACATACATGCTGGATGTGAAGGCAGGATTGCTTTGTGTTTGTAGAAACCGTGCTGTCAGAGAGTGATGGGAGTTTGGAGCTGGTGGAGCTCAATCCTCCGGATCCATGGACAGCAGAACCCAGAGATGCACAAGAGCTGAAGCCTGGGGAAGTCACGGTAAAACATCCAGTCCCACAACACTGAGAGATTCAGTCACAACATATAACATTGACAAGTTTAAACAAGGACCAAGTCCCACAACATTGAGCGCTTTAGTCACAACATTCAGAGCTTCAGCATTAATCTCGGTCACTACAGTTCCCAGTTTAACTAACCCCAGCTTGTGTTTTCTGCCTGGATTTTTCCATGTTTATAGAAAGCTTTCCTTTTTCACAAACAGTAGCATCAGTGTTTTTGTAAACACTACTGAAAGCTTTAATTTTAACTATTTGCTTGCGGTGTTAAATCAAACCACCTTTATACAGGTGTTTTAGCTGTATCAGATTTAACAGTGTATAGATGTGTTTGCTGCATCTGATTACTGATGAGTTTTAGCAAGACAGTCTCAAATATGATTTATTTCGAATTAAAATCAAGAGATTATCATTTCTTTACCCAAGTGTAAAGTCTTACACCAACAAAATATTGATAATAATGTCATATTTCACTTATACGTTATATAAAACCTTTTGAAATAACTCAAAATATTAAATAATGGCAAATGGTGAATTTCAGTTTATTGTCAGTTACCTTTGGTGATTACTTTTCACTAAAAAATGTTGCAAAAAAGACTCCTGTAGAAGCAAAACATGCTTGCACTTAAAAAATAGTTTTTAATTTGAGCAAACGGTTTCTTTTACCTAAGCTACAACGCTCGGTTTGCTGCTCTCTCTCTAGAAGCTTGTGATGGTCACTTCCTGTAATTTAAACACATCAGTACTTGTTTAAAAACTCAACTCACAATTAAAAACATATAACCTTGGTGCTTTGCAAAAAAGTTGAGTGACTGAAAAGCAGAAAAATATTTAAATAATACATTTCTATACATCAATGTCATGGGTACCCTTAATTTATGCAAATGCATGAATTCATTTAAATAGTTCTTGCACATATCACATCAATTATAACTAGATTTTAAAGTTTGCACGCAAACTTCGATGTTGGCTTGCGTTGGTGCCGTTAATACCTTTTTTTTAAATGTTGTCAATTCCGCAACAATAACATAATCCAACCCTCATGTCTCTATGATTCTCATAAGCTGAGAAAGGTACATGCAAAATTGGTTGCTATGGTAACCAGTCTGGTTGCTATGGAGGTGTCAGTGACCTAACATATTGTTCCCCATGTCAACACGAGTAAAATACACCAACCCCCATGTCTCTATGACTTTCGTAAGCTGAGATAGAGATACGCCATATTGGTTGCTATGGTAACAGTGTTGTTGCTATGGAGGGGTCGCTGACCTAATATATTGTTCCCCATATGAATACAAGTAAATTACAGCAACCCCCATGTCTCTATGATTTTCCTGAGCTGAGATAGGTACATGCTAAATTGGTTGCTATGGTAACCAGTCTGGTTGCTATGGAGGGGTCAGTGACCTAACACATTGTTCCCCATGTCAATACATCAACCCCCATGTCTCTATGACTTTCCTAAGCTGAGATAGAGCTGCGCCATATTGGTTGCTATGGTAACCAGTTTGGTTGCTATGGAGGGGTAGCTGACCTAATATATTGCTCCCAATATCTATACGGGTAAAATACAGCAACCTCCATCTCTCTATGATTTTCCTGAGCTGAGATAGAGACATGCCATATTGGTTGCTATGGTAACCGGTCTGGTTGCTATAGAGGTGTCATTAACATAATATAATGTTTCAGCTGTCAGTATGGGTGAAGCTTACCAGCCCCCAAGTCTCTAGCATTTTCCTAAGCTAAGATAGAGATGTGGCAATATAGTTGCTATGGTAAACAATTTGGTTGCTATGGAGGAGTTAGTGATCATGTTGTAATCTACTTTCCATTTAGATAATATAAAGCAACCCCCATGTCTCTACTGTGTTCCGTTTAGAAGATATTTGACATTGAAAGTTATGTCAAAAAGTGGGTGTGGCTTAATTAATTTATGTTAATTCACAAGCAATGATGGGCTGGATAACTAATTTGCTTCCTTAATGCTTGTATGACTTTCCAGTGTCAATCAATTACAGAAGCTCTTTTACATTAGGATCTATGGGATTCATGCTCCATTCATTTCAATGGGCCATTGAAAGTCAATGAGACACCTTTGACCTACTTATTTGAAATCAGCTTGCACCTGGAGTTATCAACTGCCAGATTTTCAAACGAGTCAGCTGCACTGGAAAGTCAACTGTCAGATTTTGATGGCAAATCTGCTGGAGAAAATCCGATTTCCATGCCTCAAACAAATAAAGATTATAGAAGAACCGTAAGACATATCGAAATGATTCTTTCTTTGTAAGAAGCAGAAGACCCTAACGAAGAGAATGCTGTAATTTTTGTGAAGGTGTGATTAGAAATAAAAAAATTATGGCGAGCTACAAATAGCCTTCATTTGATTCTGTGCAACTGCTCATTTTAGAGAAATCCATACCCTCAAACAAATAAACATTACGAAAGAATGAACAGAGGTATTGAAATATTTCTTTTACTGTTAGAATCCCAAGATTTTAAGGAAGAGAATGGTGTAAATTTTGTGAAGCTGTGATAAAGTTTGAATGATTTATGGCGAGTTAAAAATAGCCTGCGATTGAGATTTTAAACAGAATCCACCAGAATTTTGAATGGAGGTGAATGGAGCAATTATGTGCACTCCTTGTGGTTTAGGCCACCTGGAGTAAAAACCGTGTGTTTTTTTAAAAATGAAAACAGCACCAACTGAAAGAGGACAAAAATCTCTACCATTTAGATATAAAATGTGTGTGTAAATGTTAATTTTTAGTTGAGAAAACAGTGCAAGTAGCAACAAGACTGAGCTTGCTCAAAGATAGAGTGAGCGATGACATCACCACTCTAGGGCTCCCATAGGGAATGACTTGGGCGATTTTTGGGCCGAAATTCGCGATTTTTACGGAAACCGCTGATCAAATCGGTCCGAAGAGATATAGCAACAAACTACATAACAGCTTTGAGGTGTGTTGAAAGTTTCGTGGCTGTAGCTCGAGCGGGCTAGGAGGAGTAGGGTTAAGAATTTTTGTCAGAAGAAAAGAGAAGAAGAAGAATAACTAGATTTTAAAGTTTGCACGCAAACTTCGATGTTGGCTTGCATTGGTGCCGTTAATACCTATTTTTTAAAATGTTGTCAATTCCGCAACAATAACATAATCCAACCCCATGTCTCTATGATTCTCATAAGCTGAGATAGGTACATGCAATATTGGTTGCTATGGTAACAAGTCTGGTTGCTATGGAGGGGTCAGTGACCTAACATATTGTTCCCCATGTCAACACCAGTAAAATACACCAACCCCCATGTCTCTATGACTTTCGTAAGCTGAGATAGAGATACGCCATATTTGTTGCTATGGTAACAGTGTGGTTGCTATGGAGGGGTCGCTGACCTAATATATTATTCCCCATATGAATACGAGTAAATTACAGCAACCCCCATGTCTTTATGATTTTCCTGAGCTGAGATAGGTACATGCAAAATTGGTTGCTATGGTAACCAGTCTGGTTGCTATGGAGGGGTCAGTGACCTAACACATTGTTCCCCATGTCAATACATCAACCCCCATGTCTCTATGACTTTCCAAAGCTGAGATAGAGCCTCGCCATATTGGTTGCTATGGTAACCAGTTTGGTTGCTATGGAGGGGTCGCTGACCTAATACATTGCTCCCCACATCTATACGGGTAAAATACAGCAACCCCCATCTCTCTATGATTTTCCTAAGCTGAGATAGAGACATGCCATATTGGTTGCTATGGTAACCAGTCTGGTTGCTATGGAGGTGTCATTAACATAATGTTTCAGCTGTCAGTATGGGTGAAGCTTACCAGCCCCCAAGTCTCTAGCATTTTCCTAAGCTAAGATAGAGATGTGGCTATATAGTTGCTATGGTAAACAATTTGGTTGCTATGGAGGAGTTAGTGACATCATGTTGTAATCTACTTTTCATTTAGACTAATATAAAGCAACCCCCATGTCTCTACTGTGTTCCGTTTAGAAGATATTTGACATTGAAAGTTATGTCAAAAAAGTGGGTGTGGCTTAATTAATTTATGTTAATTCACAAGCAATGATGGGCTGGATAAGTAATTTGCTTCCTTAATGCTTGTATGACTTTCCAGTGTCAATTACAGAAGCTCTTTTACAATAGGATCTATGGGATTCATGCTCCATTCATTTCAATGGGCCATTGAAAGTCAATGAGGCACCTTTGACCTACTTATTTGAAATCAGCTTGCACCTGGAGTTATCAACTGCCAGATTTTCAAACGAGTCAGCTGACTCAACTGTCAGTTTTTTTAAGCGATGGCAAATCTGCTGGAGAAAATCCGATTTCCATGCCTCAAACAAATAAAGATTATAGAAGAACCGTAAGACATATCGAAATGATTCTTTCTTTGTAAGAAGCAGAAGACCTAACGAAGAGAATGCTGTAATTTTTGTGAAGGTGTGATTAGAAATAAAAAAATTATGGCGAGCTAAAAATAGCCTTCATTTGATTCTGTGCAACTGCTCATTTTAGAGAAATCCATAACCTCAAACAAATAAACATTACGAAAGAATGAACAGAGGTATTGAAATATTTCTTTTACTGTTAGAATCCAAGATTTTAAGGAAGAGAATGGTGTAAATTTTGTGAAGCTGTGATAAAGTGTGAATGATTTATGGCGAGTTAAAAATAGCCTGCGATTGAGATTTTTAAACAGAATCCACCAGAATTTTTGAATGGAGGTGAATGGAGCAATTATGTGCACTCCTTGTGGTTTAGGCCACCTGGAGTAAAAACCGTGTGTTTTTTAAAAATGAAAACAGCACCAACTGAAAGAGGACAAAAAATCTCTACCATTTAGGTATAAAATGTGTGTGTAAAGGTTAATTTTTAGTTGAGAAAACAGTGCAAGTAGCAACCAGACTGAACTTGCTCAAAGTTAGAGTGAGCGATGACATCACCACTCTAGGGCCCCCATAGGGAATGACTTGGGCGATTTTTGGGCCGAAATTCGCGATTTTTACGGAAACCGCTGGTCGAATCGGTCCGAAAAGATATAGCAACAAACTACATAACAGCTTTGAGGTGTGTTGAAAGTTTCGTGGCTGTAGCTCGAACGGGCTAGGAGGAGTTGACGGTAATTTTTTTGTTCTAAGAAGAAGAAGAAGAAGAAGAATAACTAGATTTTAAAGTTTGCACGCAAACTTCGATGTTGGCTTGCGTTGGTACCGTTAATACCTATTTTTTTAAATGTTGTCAATTCCGCAACAATAACATAATCCAACCCCCATGTCTCTATGATTCTCATAAGCTGAGATAGGTACATGCAATATTGGTTGCTATGGTAACAAGTCTGGTTGCTATGGAGGGGTCAGTAACCTAACATATTGTTCCCCATGTCAACACGAGTAAAATACACCAACCCCCATGTCTCTATGACTTTCGTAAGCTGAGATAGAGAAACGCCATATTGGTTGCTATGGTAACAGTGTGGTTGCTATGGAGAGGTCGCTGACCTAATATATTGTTCCCTATATGAATACGAGTAAATTACAGCAACCCCCATGTCTCTATTATTTTCCTGAGCTGAGATAGGTACATGCAAAATTGGTTGCTATGGTAACCAGTCTGGTTGCTATGGAGGGGTCAGTGACCTAACACATTGTTCCCCATGTCAATACATCAACCCCCATGTCTCTATGACTTTCCAAAGCTGAGATAGAGGTGCGCCATATTGGTTGCTATGGTAACCAGTTTGGTTGCTATGGAGGGGTCGCTGACCTAATACATTGCTCCCCATATCTATCCGGGTAAAATACAGCAACCCCCATCTCTCTATGATTTTCCTAAGCTGAGATAGAGACATACCATATTGGTTGCTATGGTAACCAGTCTGGTTGCTATGGAGGTGTCATTAACATAATATAATGTTTCAGCTGTCAGTATGGGTGAAACTTACCAGCCCCCAAGTCTCTAGCATTTTTCTAAGCTAAGATAGAGATGTGGCTATATAGTTGCTATGGTAAACAATTTGGTTGCTATGGAGGAGTTAGTGACATCAGGTTGTAATCTACTTTTCATTTAGAATATTATAAAGCAACCCCCATGTCTCTACTGTGTTCCGTTTAGAAGATATTTGACATTGAAAGTTATGTCAAAAAGTGGGTGTGGCTTAATTAATTTATGTTAATTCACAAGCAATGATGGGCTGGATAGGTAATTTGCTTCCTTAATGCTTGTATGACTTTCCAGTGTCAATCAATTACAGAAGCTCTTTTACATTAGGATCTATAGGGTTCATGCTCCATTCATTTCAATGGGCCATTGAAAGTCAATGAGACACCTTTGACCTACTTATTTGAAATCAGCTTGCACCTGGAGTTATCAACTGCCAGATTTTCAAACGAGTCAGCTGACTCAACTGTCAGATTTTCAAACGATGGCAAATCTGCTGGAGAAAATCCGATTTCCATGCCTCAAACAAATAAAGATTATAGAAGAACCGTAAGACATATCGAAATGATTCTTTCTTTGTAAGAAACAGAAGACCCTAACGAAGAGAATGCTGTAATTTTTGTGAAGGTGTGATTAGAAATAAAAAAATTATGGCGAGCTACAAATAGCCTTCATTTGATTCTGTGCAACTGCTCATTTTAGAGAAATCCATACCCTCAAACAAATAAACATTACGAAAGAATGAACAGAGGTATAGAAATGTTTCTTTTACTGTTAGAATCCCAAGATTTTAAGGAAGAGAATGGTGTAAATTTTGTGAAGCTGTGATAAAGTTTGAATGATTTATGGCGAGTTAAAAATAGCCTGCGATTGAGATTTTAAACAGAGTCCACCAGATTTTTTGAATGGAGGTGAATGGAGCAATTATGTGCACTCCTTGTGGTTTAGGCCACCTGGAGTAAAAGCCGTGTGTTTTTTTAAAATGAAAACAGCACCAACTGAAAGAGGACAAAAATCTCTACCATTTAGATATAAAATGTGTGTGTAAAGGTTAATTTTTAGTTGAGAAAACATTGCAAGTATCAACAAGACTGAGCTTGCTCAAAGTTAGAGTGAGCGATGACATCACCACTCTAGGGCCCCCATAGGGAATGACTTGGGCGATTTTTGGGCCGAAATTCGCGATTTTTACGGAAACCGCTGGTCAAATCGGTCCGAAAAGATATAGCATAAATATACAGAAAAGCTTTTAGGTGTGTGGAAAGTTTCGTGGCTGTAGCTCAAACGGGCTAGGAGGAGTTGACGGTAGAATTTTTGTCAGAAGAAGAAGAATAAGAAGAAGAATAAGAAGAAGAATAATAACTAGATTTTAAAGTTTGCACGCAAACTTCGATGTTGGCTTGCGTTGGTGCCGTTAATACCTTTTTTTTAAATGTTGTCAATTCCGCAACAATAACATAATCCAACCCTCATGTCTCTATGATTCTCATAAGCTGAGATAGGTACATGTAAAATTGGTTGCTATAGTAACAAGTCTGGTTGCTATGGAGGGGTCAGTGACCTAACATATTGTTCCCCATGTCAACACGAGTAAAATACACCAACCCCATGTCTCTATGACTTTCGTAAGCTGAGATAGAGATACGCCATATTGGTTGCTATGGTAACAGTGTGGTTGCTATGGAGGGGTCGCTGACCTAATATATTGTTCCCCATATGAATCCGAGTAAATTACAGCAACCCCCATGTCTCTATGATTTTCCTGAGCTGAGATAGGTACATGCAAAATTGGTTGCTATGGTAACCAGTCTGGTTGCTATGGAGGGGTCAGTGACCTAACACATTGTTCTCCATGTCAATACATCAACCCCCATGTCTCTATGACTTTCCAAAGCTGAGATAGAGCTGCCCCATATTGGTTGCTATGGTAACCAGTTTGGTTGCTATGGAGGGGTCACTGACCTAATATATTGCTCCCCATATCTATACGGGTAAAATACAGCAACCCCCATCTCTCTAGGATTTTCCTAAGCTGAGATAGACATGCCATATTGGTTGCTATGGTAACCAGTCTGGTTGCTATGGAGGAGTCAGTGACATCATGTTGTAATCTACTTTCCATTTAGAATAATATAAAGCAACCCCCATGTCTCTACTGTGTTCCGTTTAGAAGATATTTGACATTGAAAGTTTTGTCAAAAAGTGGGTGTGGCTTAATTAATTTATGTTAATTCACAAGCAATGATGGGCTGGATAAGTAATTAGCTTCCTTAATGCTTGTATGACTTTCCAGTGTCAATCAATTACAGAAGCTCTTTTACATTAGGATCTATGGTATTCATGCTCCATTCATTTCAATGGGCCATTGAAAGTCTATGAGACACCTTTGACCTACTTATTTGAAATCAGCTGCACCTGCTGGAGTTATCAACTGCCAGATTTTCAAACGAGTCAGCTGCAGCTGGAAAGTCAACTGTCAGATATTCAAATGATGGCAAATCTGCTGGAGAAAATCCGATTTCCATGCCTCAAACAAATAAAGATTATAAAAGAACCGTAAGACATATCGAAATGATTCTTTCTTTGTCAGAAGCAGAAGACCCTAATGAAGAGAATGCTGTAATTTTTGTGAAGGTGTGATTAGAAATAAAAAAAATTATGGCGAGCTACAAATAGCCTTCATTTGATTCTGTGCAACTGCTCATTTTAGAGAAATCCATACCCTCAAACAAATAAACATGATGAAAGAATGAACAGAGGTATTGAAATATTTCTTTTACTGTTAGAATCCCAAGATTTTAAGGAAGAGACTGGTGTAAATTTTGTGGAGCTGTGATAAAGTGTGAATGATTTATGGCGAGTTAAAAATAGCCTGCGATTGAGATTTTAAACAGAGTCCACCAGAATTTTTGAATGGAGGTGAATGGAGCAATTATGTGCACTCGTTGTGGTTTAGGCCACCTGGAGTAAAAACCGTGTGTTTTTTAAAAATGAAAACAGCACCAACTGAAAGAGGACAAAAATCTCTACCATTTAGATATAAAATGTGTGTGTAAAGGTTAATTTTTAGTTGAGAAAACATTGCAAGTATCAACAAGACTGAGCTTGCTCAAAGTTAGAGTGAGCGATGACATCACCACTCTAGGGCTCCCATAGGGAATGACTTGGGCGATTTTTGGGCCGAAATTCGCGATTTTTACGGAAACCGCTGATCAAATCGGTCCGAAGAGATAATGCAACAAACTACATAACAGCTTTGAGGTGTGTTGAAAGTTTCGTGGCTGTAGCTCGAACGGGCTAGGAGGAGTAGGGTTAAGAATTTTTGTCAGAAGAAAAGAGAAGAAGAAGAACTAGAATATGCATTTCCTAGCGGAAAATGCGTGTGAATGCAGAGAGCTGAAAATGAAAGCAGGCTGAAAGTATCTGAAAAAAATCTAAAGTTGAAAGGTGAAGCTGAAAGGTAAAATATTTGAAAGTTGAAAGTTTTAAAAGTTGAAAAGTGAAGCTGAAAGGTGAAAGATTTGAAAGCTGAAAGTGTCAAAAGTTGAAAGTGGAGGCCGAACGGTGAAACATTATAAAGTTGAAAACGTATAAAGTTGAAAGAAGAAGCATTGTAAAGTTGAAAGTGTCAAAAGTAGAAAGTGGAAGCTAAAGGTGAAATATTTGAAAGTTGAAAGTGTCAAAAGTTGAAAGTGGAAGCTGAACGGTATAATATTAGTAAGATGAAATTCTGTCTAGCATTTTCCTAACCTAAGATAAAGATATGCCAATTGCGTTGCTATGGTAAAAAGTCTGGTTGCTCTGGACAGGTCATTTACATAATAGAATGTTCCCAGTGTCAGTCTGAAGGAAATGAATCAACCCCCATGTCTCTAGCATTTCCCTGAGCTGAGTTAGAGATATGCCAATTGAGTTGCTATGATAACTATTATGGTTGCTATGGAAATGTCATTGACATTATCTAATGTTTCCTGTGTCACTATGAGTGAAACAAAACAACCCCCATGTCTCTAGCATTTTCCTAAGCTGAGATAGAGATGTGTCAATTTGGTTGCTATGGTAAATAATCTGGTTGCTATGGATGAGTTAGTGACATCATGTTGTAATCTACATTCAACTTAGATCAATATAAAACAACTCCCATGTTTCTACGATGTTCCACTTAGAAGATATTTGACATTCAAAAATGATGTTGAAAAGTGGGTGTGGCTTGGTGAATTTATGTTAAATCATAAGCAATGATTGGCTGGTTTAGTTATATGCATCCTTAATGTTGCTTTGACTCTCCATTGTGATTCAATCACAAAAGCTCTTTTACAACAGGATCATATGAGAATCAATGGCCCTATTTAAATGAATGGCAGCAATGCATCTCTATGGCCAATTGTGAGTCTATGGGAAGGCTAAGCCAATCAAATTTCGTTATTCAAATTAGTTGATTTACAGCTGCCTCCAACTGCCACTTTTTAAATCGAGGAGACATTTCTCAGATGTTGACCATGCCTCAAACAAATAAACATTACAGAAGAACCGTAAGACATATCGAGATGATTCTTTCTTTGTGTGAAGCAGAAGGCCTCAATGAAGATTATGATGTAATTTTTTTAACAATATGTGGAAAATTCTATTAGTTATGGCGAGTTAGAAAAAGCCTTAATTTCAAACATTCAAGCATTATTTTCTGGGTGAAATGCATTGATCTCAATGGAGAAATTTGCTTCCCTCGTTAAGGTTTAGCCCTCCTAGTTTAAAAACCGTAGGTCATATCAAATTAACAACTGCATTTTTAAAAAGAGGAGAAATTTCTCTACTACTTTCATATAAAATTTGTCCATAAAGGTTAAAATTTAGTTTAAGAAAGATGAACAGATGATGAAGTTTGAGATATGAAAAATTAGAGTGGAAGCTAGAGTGGAGCAGAATTAGTTTCAAATTCGAAATCTTCATGAAACTTAAACTGCGATGAATAAAAATCTATAAAAGATATAAAAAAGTTGAAATATACATCTAATAGATGAAAGTGTGTAGATTTATTTAAAGTTTGAATGGTTTCTCTAGTGGAAAGTATGCTGAAGTTATAAAGGTTGAAAGAAGTGAAAGTTTAAAGGAAGGTTGAAGAATATCCCCATTCATTTCAATGGGAAGAATAATTTGAATAAAGTTAAATATTATAAAAAGTATAAAAGTTTGAAAAGTGAAACGTAATAGCAACCTAGTCTGAAAAAAGCTGAACATTTTAAAGTTTGAATGGTGTTTCTAGGCCAAAGTATGCTGAAGTAGTTAGGGTTGGAAAAAGGGGGGGGAATAATAAAAAGAAGAAGCGGAATAATAACTAGAAAGTGCATTTCCTAGCGGAAAATGCGTGTGAATGCAGAGAGCTGAAAGAGAATGCTTAAAATTGCTGAATTCCTTGGCTGAACGGTGAAACATTAGAAAGTTAAAAGTGTCAAAAGTTGAAAGTTGAAGCTGAAAGGTGAAACATTGTAAAGTTGAAAATATCAAAAGTTGAAAGTGGAGGCTGAAAGGTGAAACATTTTAAAGTTGAAAACGTATAAAGTTTAAAGTTGAAGCATTGTAAAGTTGAAAGTGTTAAAAATAGAAAGTGGAAGCTGAAGGTGAAACTTTTGAAAGTTGAAAGTGTCAAAAGTTGAAAGTGGAAGCTGAAAGGTATAATATGAGTAAGTTGAAATTCTGTCTAGCATTTTCCTAACCTAAGATAAAGATATGGCAATTGCGTTGCTGTGGTAAAAAGTCTGGTCACTCTGGACAGGTCATTTACATAATAGATTGTTCCCAGTGTCACTATGAGTGAAACAAAACAACCCCCATGTCTCTAGCATTTTCCTAAGCTGAGATAGAGATGTCAATTTAGTTGCCATGGTAACCAGTATGGTTGCTATGGAGGGGTCAGTGACATTATATAATGTTCCCTGTGTGACTACAAGTCATTTAGACCCACTCCTGTGTCTCTCTCATTTTACTAAGCTGAGATAGAGATGTGTCATTTTGGTTGCTATGGTAACCAGTATGGTTGCTATGGAGGAGTCAGTGACATTATATAATGTTCCCTGTGTGACTACAAGTCATTTAGACCAACTCCAGTGTCTCTCTCATTTTCCTAAGCTGAGATAGAGATGTGTCAATTTGGTTGCTAAGGTAACCACTATGATTGCTATGGAGGGGTAAGTGACAGTATATAATGTTCCCTGTGTGACTACAAGTCATTCAGACAAACTCCCGTGTCTTTAGCATTTTCCTAAGCTAAGATAGAGATGTGTCAACTGAGTTGCTATGGTAACCAGTATGGTTGCTATGGAGGGTCAGGTACCTCAATGAATGTTCCTGGGGTCGCTATTAGTGAAACAAACTCACCCACATGTCTCTAGCATTTTCCTGAGCTGAGATAGAGATGTGTCAATCAGGTTGCTATGGTAACCAGTATGGTTGCTATGGAGGGGTCAGTGACATTATATAATGTTCCCTGTGTGACTATAAGTCCAATAGACCAACTCCTGTGTCTCTAGCATTTTCCTGGGCTGAGATAGAGATGTGTCAATTGGGTTACTATGGAAATTAATCTGGTTGCTATGGATGAGTTGGTGACATCATGTTGTAATCTACATTCAACTTAGATCAATATAAAACAACTCCCATGTTTCTACGATATTCCACTTAGAAGATATTTGACATTCAAAAATAATGTTGAAAAGTGGGCGTGGCTTGTTGAATTAATGTTAAATCATAAGCATTGATTGGCTGGATTAGTTATATGCATCCTCAATGTTGCTATGACTCTCCATTGTGAACCAATTACAAAAGCTATTTTACAATAGGATCGTATGGGAATCAATTGCCCCATTGAAATGAATGGCAGCAATGCATCTCAATGGCCCATTGTGAGTCTATGAGAAGGCTAAGCCAATCAAATTTCGTTATTCAAATTAGTTGATTAACAGCTGCCTCCAACTGCCACTTTTTTGAATCGAGGAGACATTTCTCAGATGTTGACCATGCCTCAAACAAATAAACATTACAGAAGAACCGTAAAACATATCGAGATGATTCTTTCTTTGTGAGAAGCAGAAGGCCTCAATGAAGATTATGGTGTAAAAAAATTTAAGATATGTGCAAAATTCTATTAGTTATGGCGAGTTAGAAAAAGCCTTAATTTAAAACCTTCAAGCATTATTTTTTGGGTGAAATGCATTGATCTTAATGGAGCAATTTGCTTCCCTCGTTTAGGTTTAGCCCTCCTAGTTTAAAAACCGTAGGTCATATGAAAGAAACAACTGCATCTTTGGAAAGAGGACAAAATTCTCTACTACTTTAATATAAATTTTATGCATAAAGGGTAAAGTTTAGTTTAGGACAGAGGAATAAATGAAGAAGTTTGAGATGTGAAAAATTAGAGTGTAAGCTAGAGTGGAGCAGAATTAGGTAAAAATCCAAATTCTTTATTAAACTTAAACTGCGATTTAATAAAATCTGTAAAAGATATGTAAAAGCTGAAAAAA
>SRMA01026027.1:64488-153974 GCA_007224835.1 Danionella cerebrum | reverse complement strand
AGGCAAATGTCGAGGAAGACCGGGAAATAAAGAAGCTAGAGAAACGCCTCGGTCTGAACAAGAGGAAGAACAAAAAGACTCTTCCTCAGTCGTTTATCGACGATGGTCTTGATTATATTTTAGGGATCCTCGAGCCTGGAGCATCCGCGATGGGACTATGTGAGAGTGATGAAGAACTGGACATTGACAAGGCCAAGGATAACTTTGATCAGCTGGAAGAGGACAGTGAGGAGGAGATGACCGATGATGAAGGCAAAGATGAAAGTCAAGGCGATGATGATGATGAGGACAAGGAAGATGATGAGGTGGAGGAAGAGGAAGACGCACTAATTGAAGATGAAGATGGTGGTGATGTGGAAAAAATTCAAGATGACCAAAAAACAGAAGACACTCCCCAACCAGTATGTAATTATCAGTCGACCACACATTGCAAACTATTTGATTACTGCCATCAATTTCAGGCTTAAAATGGCTCCCAGTTAAATACAGTCATGTATAAAAACATGCAAATCTGGCTAATTTGTAACATGTGTCAATATATAGATTATATAAATCTTAATATTAGCCAACGTTTCTGCACTAACTTCGATGTTGGCGTGTAAAGATGACCATTTTGGTTGCTATGGGGGAGACAGTGACATGTATAAAGTTCCCACACCAATATAAACCAGCTGAAATAGTGATATGCCAAAATGGTTGCTATGTAGGGGTAAGTTACATAATATAATGTTTCAATTGACGCTATAAAGTAAATAAACCAAAAACATGACTCATTTACCAAAGCTGATATTTAGTTAGTTGTTAGGGTATACTGGTTGAATATATTAGGGTTAGTACACTGGTAAAATGTAATTTGATTAGCATAAACAAACCCCCATTTCTCTAATTCATTTTCGTTTCCATCTCTCATTTATTTTTGTTGGCTATAAAAAGTCAATGGAATTTACAAGATTTAGAGGTTTTTGCCAAGAAGAATATCAGAGAAGATAAAGAACCTCATCAACAACTACCTCAAGAGGCTTCAGGCTGTCATTGATGTTAAAGGGGGAATACAGAATATTAAGGTCATCTTAAACTTTTGATCAGGGTCATTTGAAAGTTTCCATTGTCATTATGATTTTAGAATGCTAATTAATCACAATGGCATAGGAATCACAATTCTAAACAGAATAACGCTGCAATTCTATCTCTTCGTTTATTTTATACAGAATACTTTCTTGTGCGCATAATTTTAATGTGTTAACCAATCGGAGCTCGTTTTGCGCACAATGAATCGTTGAATTCCTGCCACCAGCTCACCTTCGGAGACAGGTGTTTAGTACTGGGGGAAATGGTGGACATGATGGTTTTTCTTGCAAAAAAAAAACTTTAAGAGAGCAATCTGTTTTGGTTTTCATTTATGCTAGTTTTGATTTATTGTTATGACTTGAATTCAGGTTAGTTAATCTTAATTTATTTTATGTTGTCTGCTTTAAAGACAGTTTTACTACAGTTTTATTATTTCACTGTGAAATGTTTTGTTATGCTCTGAATACATTAAGAATGTGTGTATGTAGCTTGTTAACATCGCAAGCGCAATATTCGTTCAACGTAATATATTTATTTGGTCCATACTGCACAGCCCTACCACTAACTATGAGCGGGAGGAATGCCTTTTGTTTTATCTTTTGAATTTTTTTGAAAAATGACCAAGAAATAAGGAAATTTGCTAAGGGCGTGTAAACGTATGAGCACAATTGTATATTAATTTTTTTGCTCTGTGTTAACATTGCGATTACAATACAAAAATGTTGCAAAATACGTCATTTTTTTTCACATGACTGTAGATCACATTTATTTATTCGTGTATTGTTTAATTTAATGTATTGTGTGGTAATAGTTATTATTTTATTCTATTTTATGCAAAGAAGCAACAGTTGCACACATTTTCCTTTAATAGTAATGGCAGTTGTTTTTCAACTCTCTCCAGAGTCCTGTCAAAGAGAACAAGTATCTTCCTCCTCACCTGCGAGAGGCTGCTGACAGCAAACGCAAAGCTGAGTTGGAGAAACTGAAGCGTAGTGTGAAGGGTCTGATAAACAGGTAAAGTTCTGCTAGAGAAGTTCAGGTGGCTGTCTGAAAGTCTGCTTCTAACCAAGCCTTTCTCTTTGTAGACTGAGTCAGCCCAACATGGCGTCAATCAGCAGTCAGCTGGAGCAGATGTACATGAGCTCCAGCAGGAAGGACATGAACGATACTCTCACTGACGTTCTTCTGACTGCTTGTGTCACACCTGCTCTCATGCCTGAAAGGTTTGTCTTAATTCAAGAGTCTGGGTGTCATCCTCGACAGCACCCTATCTTTCGATTCTCACATCAATAATATCACCCGGTCTGCTTACTTTCATCTACGCAACATCAACCGTCTCCGCCCCTCTCTTACCCCTCACGCCACTGCTGTTCTTGTCCATAGCCTCGTCACATCTCGTTTAGATTACTGCAACTCCCTTCTCTTTGGTCTCACTAATAAATCCCTCCGTAAGCTTCAGTTGGTCCAGAACTCGGCTGCCCGTATCATCACCAGAACCCCTTCTTCTCATCACATCACCCCTGTCCTGCAGCAGCTTCACTGGTTACCAGTTAATTTTCGAATTGATTTTAAAATTTTGATTTTAACTTTCAAAGCCATCCACAATCTCGCCCCTCCATATTTGTCTGCCCTCATCCACATTGCTGCTCCCTCTCGCTCCCTGAGATCTTCCTCTTCCCTTCACTTGTCTGTTCCCTCTGCTCGGCTGTCGTCAATGGGCAATAGAGCATTCAGCCACTCTGCTCCCCAGCTTTGGAACTCACTACCACCTGCCATCAGAAACATTGACTCTCTCACATTATTCAAATCGAAACTCAAAACCCACCTATTTAAGATGGCTTTTAATGTTTAATCTGTTCCTGCACTATTGTTGTGTATTTTAATATTATTATTCTTAGTATCTTATTGTTCTTGTTTCATTGTACGGTGTCCTTGAGTTGCCAGAAAGGCGCCTTTAAATAAAATGTATTATTATTATTATTAATTAACCGAGCACTGAAGATACGTAGAACCCTTTTGTATTTTTGTCTCGTAGATTATTATTATTATTATTATTGGGGGTTCAAACCTGCTCAAAATTATTTCAGACACATGTCATAATTGGTAAAAATTAGTGTCTGATTGGGCTTTCGAAAAGTGGGTGTGGCAAAATGTCTCTATAGCACCACCTAATGTGTTTCAGCATATGGTACGCTAACAAGTTTGTCGTAGAAGAATGGATGTAAGCGAGACTGTCATCCTCGTTTAAATTACACTCAAAGGGAAATGTGACCAATGCAACTGAAACGAAAATACAGAGCATGTTTTAATACAATATATTCAAAATATATAACAATTACAACAAACCCTAAAACACAACGAAAAGCAACGAAAGAACTTACAGTGGTCTTAAATACCGGTAGTTATCAGACACAAAACGTAAAAGAATCACTTTTAAGAAAAAAATTAATAATACAAGAAGGTTTCATTCATTAATTTGAGGATCCAAACTATTGATCCAGCTGGTGGCGCTAATGTACCATAAGCAAAGTGCCAAAAACAACAGAAGAAGATTAAAAGGCTAGACCGTTCTGTTTACCAAGGGTTTATGAAGTCTTCAGAGGATCCTTTCAAGCCGCAGCCTTGACGCAGCTCATGTCTGATGAAATCTTTATTGCGACATACAGTGTCAGTTATACTGTCACCTAGTGGCATATCCCATTTTCCACAATTAAATTCCAAACTTTTTTTTTGCTTTATTGAACGCTTTGTTCTATAGTGCCAGTTATAATGGATTGAGAACTTATTTTTTGGTTTTCATTTCAAAATTCAGTCCTTGCTTGAATACTTTTCTTAATTTCTGACTAGTCATGATGCATAGCGCAACAAATTTCCCAACAGGTGATGGCACCTAAGATATATGTATTCATATGTATTGTATAACAATCTTTGGTAAGGAGTAAAGTCAACTGAACGGAGAAACAAATGCTTTATATTCACATTAGAAGGATACAAAAGCCTGGAATTTTCTGGACACAAACATCTCAGGAAATGTTGGTTCCATAGACACCTTGTTTTTTAGTGTCACCTAGTACCCCATTCCTCACCCCTCAGTCCAATGGAGTGTAAACTTCACTTAATGGACAGTAAAGGACCGTATTTGATCACACTGTGATTTTGCTTGTTGTTCTACTTAAAAACCAGCTAGAGTTTTCAACACTGGTGCATTTCCACTGAGACAGAATCTAAAAAGATAATTCCAGAAATTGGATAGTTTTTTTTAACAATGTATTGGAAATTTCTTGGTCTTTTTTTAACCAAAGTAAGTCTTTACGCTCATGTGTTTGGAAACCAAAAACTTAACTTAATAATCCTCTTTTCCAGACTTCTGATGGAGCACATACTACTTGTCAGCATACTTCACCATAGTGTCGGCCTGGAGGTGTGGACCAAGTCTTTAGTGAACATCACAGAATCAAACACTCTCATCATGAAAGTACACTGACTGGCCACTTTTTTAGGTACACCTTGTTAGTACCGAGTAGGATCCACTTTTTTTCCTTAGAACTACCTTTGTTGTAATTACTTTTGTCCATACTTTCCTCAACCATTCCTCAGAGTTTTTTTTTTTTTTTTTTACCTTGTCCTATCCTGCTCAAAAGCCATCACATGGGGGAGTACATGCCTTGCTGAGTTGGACAGTTTTGCTTTCTCCAGAGGAGTAAAACACCTGGTGTGGTGTTTTCTCCTCTGGATTGGAAAATTGAATGTATTTATTAAATATTTATTAGTTGTGGTTCCCGCAAGTCAGTTTATAATAGTTATGTCAGGACAAGACAGTGCCGAACCGAAAGGGGGAGTGGACAAAGGATTGGGGAAGGGTGAAGGTACACAAGTGAAAATGAAAGAAAGTGAAAATGACCATTCCTCAGAGTTTGCTCCAGGTTGACATGATCACAGGATCGGAACTGCAGCACATCGTCTTCAGCATGTTACATACATGCCTAAATGTATTTTGTTGCTGCCATGTGATTGGCTGATTAGAAAATTGCGTTAATATTAACAGGTGTACCTAATAATGTGGCCACTGAGTACTTTTTTTACAGTTATCTGTCAAGTGGTAAATGAGGTTAATCTCGTCTTTGTGTTTTTAGGTTGGAGCACATTTCCTGGAGACTGTTGTCCGTCAGTTTGATGAAACCTACAAGCAACTGGAGACTACAGACAAAGAGAGCGACAACTTGATATGCATAATCGCCCACCTCTACAACTTTCACGTGGTCCATGCAGTTTTGGTGTTTGACATTATTAAGAAACTGGTAGCTCGTTTCAGCTCAAAGGATATTGAACTGGTTCTTCTGGTGCTGAAGAATGTCGGGTTTGCTTTAAGAAAAGATGATCCGCTTGCTCTTAAAGAGCTGATCTCTGAGGCTCAGCAGAAGGCAAGTGCTGAAGGAGAACGATTTCAGGATCAAACGAGGGTGAGGAAGAAGTGGCTTTGGCTGCTTTGGGCATTAATTAATCTATTCCAAATACAGTGTTCGGTGTCAAACGTGCTCAAGTTTACACATCTTGCAGATATTCTAGTTTCTTGGCCATTTATTTATTTCCAGAAAATATGAATGATGACAAGAATGTGAATTATAATAAGGTTTAGATTATAATAACTTTCAAAATGTTCCTGATCAAAAGTTTACACACGCCGGTGATTTTGGGCTGATGACATGCACAAAAAAAGGTTTGAACGGCTGGTAAAGGTGACCATCCTCACCAGCGACCTGTTTGCTTGAAATCAATGAGTTTCTGGCCCCTGAAAGACCCTTTCCTCTTTCATCCAGTGATGCGCTGACTTTTCTGAATTTAGAGTGATGGGAAAAGCTATATAAAAGATCTCCAAGGAACTGGGAATGCCAATCAGCAGTGTTCAAACTCTGATTATGAAGTGGAAAGTGAGGAATTATGGTGAAACCAACAAACATTTCTGCTCCAACTCCCAGAAAGGGATGCAAAGAAAAACCTACAATAACTTCAGCTGAAAACAGTTCAGAGAAAAAATGTGGCGCGCCTGTTTCATGGATCACAGTAAGGGACACTTGTAGGAAAATGGGTTGAATGGTCGAGTTGCCAGAAGACAGTCATTACTACTCGAATGCCAGCTTGCAATACGCTAAACTTCTAGATCAAAGTTATTTGGAGCGATGAGAACTCAATTAAACTTTTTCCATAAACGCTACATTTGGAGAAGAGTCGACATGAATGGAACTCAGTCCACACTGTGAAGCACGAAGGCTGGTCACTGATGTTTTGGGTATGTGTGAGCTCCAACGGTACAAGAAACTTGGTCAAAATTGGTCGCGTGTGACGTTAATTGATATTTCAACATGACAATGATCCTAAACACAAGGCCAAGTCCTCTCGTCGTTGGTTCCACCAATGGTTCTGGAGTGGCCACCTCAATATCATGGAAGCACTCTGAGGAGAACTCAAACGTGGCGTTTAAATTTGGAAAATTTCAGTTTAAAAAGAGTAATAAGACAAAAAAGAATGGCTTCCCCCATTGCATCATCAATGATATTTTCTAAAAATGTTTTCTGAAAAAATCTGACAGTTTTCCAGGGTGTGTAAACTTATGAGCACAACTCTCATAATTCAAACTCAGTTTTGTTACCATTGTCTGTTTCTTCTGTGGTGGTAATTGAAGCTGGTACTCAATCCAGGAGCATTTTTGATGAAGCAAAGTAGTGCCACCCACTAAAGTCACACAAAGAATCAAACGTGATGGATCCATGAAGCTCTAGAGATGTTGGATAAAATGACAAAATGTTTTTTTTTTCCCATCAGGTTCGGTTTATGTTGGAGACCATGCTTGCAATAAAGAACAATGACATGAGGAAGATTCCTGGTTATGACCCCGAACCTATGGAGAAATTAAGAAAACTTCAGAGGTCTCTGGTGAGAAATAGATGCTGTCATGTTCAAAGAGGTGTTCCTTCATCATCTAAGTCAGGGGTGTCAAACTCAATTCCTGTTGGGCCACAGTTTAGCTCCAACTTGACAGACCCAATGCAGCTCCAGCTCCTTCAGACTTTTGGCAAGCTTCAGGTCTGTGCTGCAGTGAACTGAGTTTGACAGCGTCTGTTCTCAAAATACTTTCCATAATGTCCACTAGAGGTCAGACAACCCCCAACGTTTGCTGAGAATTTCGTACTTCCTTGAGCTCTCTTAAACTAACAGCACACATCTTAATAGATTCACGGTAGTGCCACCAGCAGCGACATGAAGTTGAGAGTCTCGCTGGACAATCTTCTCGAGGCTGAGCGAGTCGGCCGCTGGTGGATTGTGGGATCTTCTTGGAGCGGAGCACCTATGATTGATGACCGTGGTACCAAGACAGTCCCTCCATCCTCCAAAGGAGAACAGGTAAATAAGGAAAAGGATGCACATCTACATTTGTTTCTGACCCATTATCCTGATGAGGGATGTGCAATTACATTTATTCCCTGACTTCTGTTTGCTTGTTAACTGGTTAATATTTAAACAAACATTAAATAACAATAGAATGGAGGAGTACTAGGGTCACAGTACTTTTTCAGTGGTTTAATTTTGGTTTTAGAAATGAAAACAGCCTATTGAACGTCATTTTTGAACCTCTAGTTTTGGTCCCCTGAGTGATTTTGCACTTTCACTTATTTTAATGAGGTTCAAACAAATAATCTGAAGCATAAAGTAAGTTCAGCCTCATGCTTGTGAATTTAACTCAGGGAGATTTATATTTCATGAAAGTATAATACCGCTCTCAACACGGGGCTCTGACTTCAGATAAACATACTTTTTAAAAAGGGCGCTCAATTTTTTTTTCACAAAATACAGAATTTCTGTCGTGAAAGGAGACTTACACAAAGTAAAAACAACATTTTAAATACTTACTATAACCTGCGAGCCTCATAATCCTTGAATAAAACATGATTCAAATATTTTTCCCACAATTCTTTATGCCCCACGTTACAAACAGTAATGTATGACAGAAGATTTGCGCCAATGTACTTACCGGTATGTAGTCTCCTTGCTCAACCGATTATATATCTTTATAAAAAAATTAAACTATTTGTCATTTAAAAGCGTTCTATCCGGTTTATAGTGCATGTCTGCGACGTCCAAATCAGGGCTTGGTTGGACGTCAAAGTAGTGGACTTGATTTCCATGTCGGGTAGATGTGCAAAAGTAGACAGACGCAATATAGACATCTGCCAGACGTCTAATGTCTAGTGGGTATCTTGCGCCCATTTCAAACAAAAAGACGGAAAATTACAAAACAGACTTTTTTTTTCTTCATTTATTATTTTATCATAACATGATGAAAAATAAGGATTTTGAAAATAAGGAAAATATACAGTTTTCTTTATTTAGCTTTTCATACTTGCTTACTCTACACTTATATAGCTAAATTAGTAGTGATCGACCGATATTGATTTTTTTATTACCGATACCAATTATATGCATGTTTATGTGCCCGATAACCGATATTCATAACCGATATTTATTTACTATTATACTTCCGTTTTTGACACAATGATTTTCACAACTTTCATGTTAAATTTAATATTCATATTACAACAATAAAAATATTTTATGAAAAGCATGAGCAGCAACACTAACATTTCCAATAAGCAAAATAAATATAGAATGTCTGTCTTCAAGCACAGGAGTCATATCAACTTTGCAGAAATGTAACTTCATTTTAAACTACAGTTTTATTAGGTTTATAAAGCTGTCTATAGGCTCAACAGTGAAGAATAATTTACTGGATAATGTTAATTTACTGAGTAATATTCTGAAATATTGAAATAAAACAAACAAAACATCGTTTTTATTGCATTTCTGATATGTTATATCACAATTACGTTTTTGAAAAAAAAATGTTTTTGTTCTAGATTTTGAAATGCGTGCTGACAAAGCGCATTCAATTTCTTAGTTATATTTATTTAGAATGTTTATTAGCGGAATGATGGTTATATAAATGTTAATATAATTCGGGGTGTTTTAGTGAATCTTATTAAAAGTTATATGCGGTGGCTGTGCTGAAGCATTTCATGAGCATCAACCCACTGAGTGAACAGCAAAATGGAAGCGACTTCACGAGACGAATGAGGAGCATATAGACGCGCATTAGTGGCTGTATTTAATTCAGGCAAGTTACGTCTTTATTGGAACAGGACATGACGGTTTATTTTAGCATTCGTGACTCCGACTTCACGAGACTAATAATGAGCATGTAGACAACAGAGAGAGAATTAAATTCAGCGCTTTTATTTACAACATGTGCTTATTCATGGCTGTATATTATTTAATCCAGGCAAAGTTACGTCTTTATTGTGACAGGATTTGACGGATTATTTTGCGTGACTCTGTGAGTTTGTCTTTATTTCTTAGAGCCAAGCTGCATAAATTACATATCCGTCATTTATGTAACACATCTAATTTGTGCATTAATAGCTGTTATGTTAAATAAAGTTTACAAAATATAGCAAAGTTACGTCTTTATTGTGACAGGATTTGATGGATTATTGTGACTGTGAGTTTGTCTTTATTTGCCAAGCTGCATAAATTACATATCAGTCATTTATGTAACACATCTAATTTGTGCATTAATAGCTGTTATGTTAAATAAAGTTTACTAAATATAGCAAAGCAAGTAAGTATACTTTACCTGTGCACGCAGTTGTTGTTCCCCTCAGACGCCGTGCTGCAATGGCGATCATGCGCGTAATTCTCAAAACGCCCACAAGATGGTGCCGTTTATCGGTGAACCCGATATTACAAAACCGATAACCGATTATGGTAAAATGCTTAATTATCGGGAAAAATATCGGTAAAACGATACATCGGTCGATCTCTATAAATTAGGAAAAAGAAAATACTTTTTCAACAAAGAAAAACCTTTCTTGTCAGTTACAAAGTTCAACAGCAGGGGCAGCAAAGACACTGTACTATTGGTCAACTTGGGATCATGTTAACTGGGGATGAGCACCTGCACTGATTTTCAAGCAGATGTTTACAGATTTTTTTCTTCTGAAGTGGCTGTTATGATGGACACATGCGTAGACTCCGCTCTCAAAAGATCCTCCACCTTCACTTGTGAAATATACTTCTGATAAATATCAGTTGTTTAATAAAAAAGATATCTGATCACTGCATCTGGATTTAATATAGCATTTACAATATATACCTTGCACACATTTCTGATATGATACCACATTAATATTTTTTTTCTGTGTAAAGAAAATGCTATTATAGAATTCCGATATATTGATAAGAAATTGCATAAAAGCTATTACAGAAAACATGTGAGATTTCACCCGATCCATAACACCGGCGCAGGAACTTCCAGGACACATTCGAGAAATCAAAATGTCGGATTCCATTTTAAGTCAATATTCTAAAGTCTTTTATTTAGAAAAAAAATGTCTGAAATATTTGTGCGTAACATATTATCAGGGTCTTGTCACTTGAGTAAAGTGGGCTGCAGCCGGCTGATTCCGTTTTCTCTGCTCAATTTGGTTGTCTAGTAGTTTCTGCTTAGGCCAAGGTCCAAACAGAACATTTAAAAACAAGACCATAAGTATGTGTTGAGTATGTAGAACTTTTGTTGGTGATTCTGTAATTTGTTGCCGTTTGGGCTTTTGTGAATGGGGGCTATAATTAAATGTTACTTGTTTGTTTCTGTTTCTGATCTTGTAGTATAGTTCTAAGATATTGGAGCTTGCTCGAAAACAGCGGATGAATACTGACATCAGAAGGAACATCTTCTGTGTTATCATGGCGAGTGAGGACTACCTGGATGCCTTTGAGAAGCTTTTAAGGTTGGTAGGAATAATTGGGATTTTCCTTGGAAATGAAGATGTTGTTTTCAGCTGAAAGCATAGGGTTTGGTGATGGACCGGTTTTTATTAATAGACCCGAATTAAAATTTAAACATATTATGCAGGCGCAGATCTCCCCTAGAATGAAGGTTCACTCCTCTTGATGTGACTTGTTTTGAACATTTGCTTTGTCATTTGATGTTCTCGTTGGTCTAATTGTATGGTAAATGTGATTCTTTTCCTCAACAAAATCACTATTTTTTTTTTAAATAAAATCACATTCAATCTCTACATTTTCTAGCCCAGGCTCATTTAAATGGTTTAAATTGGTTCGTGATTTGCATATTCATGACTTGTATACAAAGTTACTGTCTGACGGTCACATATATTTTAACACACAAAGCCAACTAAATCTGAACTAAATATTCGTGCATGTTATGTTTTAAGAAGCAGACGGAGGAGTTTATAAAACCATGTGGTCAGAATGAGGCTTAAACACACCTCAAATATGACCAACTAAAATAAAACTAGAGCTTGTGTAATTCAATGAATAGCATAGAAAAACGTAAGACAAGAAATGGAACAATTAAAAAGCAACAAAACTTTATCTTTAAAATTGATCTAATATATAAAAATGAAAAAGAATCACTTAAAGAAAAATATTAATAATCTAATAACTTTTCATTCGTTCATCCCGGGATACTTATTCAGCTGGTGGCGCTAATGCACTGTAAACAAACTGAAGAAGAAGAGGCTAGACCATCCCTTTTACCAAGAGTTCCTGCAGCCTTCGGAGGGTCCTCCCAAGTTGCAGCCTGCAGAACTTTCTAGGAAGGGTCCTCTGAAGGCCTCTAGAACCTGGATTGAGACCCAGCTAATGTCTTTATACACCTTAAGTCTCAGCATTCTTTAAATTTCACTGCTCAGAGGCCTGCGTGCCTTCTTCCTCAGCAGTCCACTCCTGTTTTTGTAATCTTTTATAACTCTTAGAAACACGGTTCCCCCATTGATGTGTTGTGTTCTCATTTCTTTTACAGGTTAGGATTGAAAGACCAGCAAGAGCGGGAAATTGTTCTTGTTTTGATGGACTGCTGCTTGCAGGAGAAGATGTTCAACAGATTTTATGCCGTTCTTGCAGAGAAATTCTGCTCCCATGATCGTCGCTTCCAGGTGTGGTGTCTGGAAAAAGCAGTTTCACTGAATCAAGAGCTGCTGTGTTTTCTGTGTCAATATCGTCGATGGTTTGCATTGAAATCTAGCAGCAACCTCCCAGTTTCTACCAATGTGAAACAACAGAAACAATGTGCCAGTGTTGAAATCCTTGATTTTAAAGCTGAAAAAATTTTTTTTTTTTAATTTCAGTTGAACATTAATTTTTGGGTTGAATTTCTATTAATATGTTGAATTGTTTTTTGTTTTTTTTCTTTGGACAAAAAAAATACATCTCTTACAATCAATAGCTACCTACCTAATAGACTGCTATCACTCAAGGAATTCTGGCAAATCACTGAGAATGCTGGGAAATCTTCCATTGACCTTAATCTTTGTAAAACGAACTCAATCTGAGCCTCATAGAAACTTTAAACATTTAAGATCATCAGTCTGTGCAAGAACATACTAACCCTTGTGCAAAAGTAATTGAACCAGAGGCTCTAGAAGGGGTTAAATATTTACCAATGACTTATAATGGCCTTTTAAGATGAAAATTGTAGACAGGGCTCCTTAGCAACAAAACGGTTCCCCTGGCAACCAATTGTTCATAACCGTTATCTCGGCTTTAGTAAATAATAAATCTATGAGAGTTGGTTTCTTTAACTTATAATAATAAAGGCAACATTATGTTTTGTCACTGACTCCTACATAGCAACCACACTGTTTACCCTAGTAACCGATTTAACCTATCTCTATCTCAGTTTTGAGAAACCTGAGACAAGGGGGTTGTTTTGTCACTCATAGTGACATGGGGAACATTATAGTACATCTATAACTCATCCTTGGCAACCGTTTTTCTAATAAAATATTTTTAAAAGGCACTTGTACCGATTTTAGCACCTTAGTTTCTCATTAGTTTCAGCCACTCAGGCATCTTTGCTAGGCACACACCTGCTTAATGGTTACCAGGCCACTTATAATGGTTATAAGTCGGTTTTAGGAAGTCATAAAGACAAAGGGGTTGACTTCTATAACTCATGGTGATTTAAGGTACATAGTATGACTCTTCCATAGTAATTACTCTGTTTACCATAGCAACCAGATTAGCAGAGATATCTCACAAATGTGGCAAATCATAGACAAAACCCATCGCTTTCTCAGCTAAGGAAATACATCACTACAGTCATATTGGCTTTGGTCACTTTTTTTGATGTCATTGACCCCTCCATAGCAACCAAAATCTCTACCCTGGCAACCATTACATTTTTACTATAGATATTGTTTTTTTTAATGGCACATGGACATCTCTTCTATGGCCATGCCTCTGTTCATCCTTTGCTCGATTACCTGGTAATGATGCTCTTTGATGGCTAGCTACAACAACTTTTAGCATCCTGTTATAAACACCACATCCGTAGTTTTATAGTGTTTATGATTGAAACAAAATGCTTCACCAGCTACATTCAGAAACAAAGAGATGCTTTTTTTATAGCTTTAAAAATAATAAACCACTAAAGTCTTCTGTTTATTAATTAAATAAAGTGTGGTAGAGAATCACATTCTAAATGTTCTGTAATATTGTACAAAAAAAGAATAAAATGCATATTTAGGAGACTAATCTGTATGCTAAAGGATCATTATTTATTTTCCATTTTTACTCAATTATTGTGAGGATAAAATCAGGAAAAAAAAAACTTAACTGAGATTGTCACTGTCCTCCCTGAGTCATGTTTGGTCGATAATTAGCTTTTTTTAACATGCAGAGCATGAAATATGTTTATAATATTGTCGGTCGCCCAAAGGCAATGTCTTCTGTAAATGAGCATTAGTAGTTTAAAGTTTTGAAATGAAGATAACAGATAATGAAATGTGGTAAACTCTTTTGTTTAGATGACGTTTCAGTTTAGTCTGTGGGATAAATTCAAAGAGCTGGCAAACCTTTCGAGCCGATCCTTCAGTAACCTGGTCCAGCTGCTCACTCACCTCCTACAGAGGAAGTCTCTCTCACTTTCGATTCTCAAGGTAACACATGATGATTTTTTAGATTCATTTTGCGACTTCTTTGCTCTACCTTGTATCATGTTTTTTTTTTTTTCATTTTCACCACCTCTACTCAAGGCTATTGAGTTTGGGGAGCTTGATAAGCCTAAAGTGAAGTTCCTGAAGCAGATCCTCTCTAAACTTCTAATAGAATCTGAGCCAGAAGATCTTGTGAATATTTTTGGCAGGTGAGATGAATGGTTTTCCAGTGTTTCCACCTAGGTTTACAGGTTTGTCTTTGAATATAAAGATCTTGTTTTCCCCCGTCCGTTTCAGGATCTCAGGAATTCCCAAGCTAGGACTGCTGAGGGAAGGCTTGAAGCTGTTCATCAGTCATTTCCTGCTCCGCAACATTCAGACACAAGAAACGGCTGAGCAAGCCAAGTTTCTGAAAGACAGAGCCGAGGTCGCCACCAAAGCCATGGAGGCACGCGACTCCAAACTCAAGCTCTAGACCTCGAATCATGTCCATCAACACTTGAGGTTCATGTGCAGGCTCTAGCAGAGGCTCAGAGGTTTTCTGCTCGTTTAATATTGTAGGAAAATCAAAAATTTAATGTACAAAAAGGGCTTTTAGATGTTTTTTAATAAATACACAGTACATGAGATACATGACCAGCTTGTTAGGCTCAATTTCTTTTAGGTAAAATTACATCACCTACATTACGTTTTTTTTTTGTTTAGTTTTTTTGATGCATTGATGTTTAAAGTTTTACATTTAAAAACAAAAGATTAGAAATTCCACATATTGTTAAAAACTTTTGTGTGTAACAAAATATCTTTATGGACAACAAAAGTCTTACAAGACTTACTCTTGTAGATGAATGTCATTTTAAGCCAAATTCGAGCAACCTTGTAAAAAGGTAGTTCTGTCTGAAATGGTACAAAAACCTCAAAGCTGGAGTCACATTTTACAAAAAATATTACAGACATTCAGGTAGCAATGACAAAACTCAATTTGAGAGCTTTAATTCTCTAATGCGTATTAATTTTTCACTGAGAAAATAAGTATTTGACTTATTGACCACCTGCTAATTCTGACCATTTGCCCAGAGACAAATTAAAATAAGTGCAAAATAAAACAAATTTAATTACCCCTTTACAAAATATTACAAACAGCTGAGTTCCATTTTCTTGAAACCAAGTGCTCAGGGTTGAAATAAATATTAATTCATAACCAAGTAGGAAGACTCTGGAAGCAAGATTTAACAAAAAAATGTGACTATGTAGCTTAAACATTGGAGATGCCATCAGCTAAACACAATGCTGCATTGTGGAAAGAGAGACAAAGGATTTGTGGGAGGGGCTGAGTCTAAAGCAGAAAGAGGAAAAATGTTTCTCAGCAACTCCATTTGCAGACCTTGTCTATTCCTGGTTGTGATCTAACTTCCTGTTTGTGTTGCAACTTCCTGTTGTATTTCTTAAATTAACCAGACGATAGGATTCTAAAATATTTTTTTCTATAAATATATCCCTATGAATTGGGACACCCCCACAAAAATATAACATATGCATGTGAGTCTATTGTGTAAAGATAATGTTATTATGGTGAAAAGGTGAAAAATGCTTGTTTTCCCTTTAAAATTACCAAATTTTGGGGATAAATGTAGAATTTTTGACATTGGCCATTCGTAATTTAAAAACATATAAATGGCAAAAGGACCTACATTTGTTGGTCTCTTTGGTCATGTTTCCGGCTGTCTTCAGCTTAGCAACAAATGACAAGCATTGTATGGTGTCTGCTTTCACCTACGTTCAAAAGGGAATTGTGACCCCTCGCGTTATGTAAACTTGCAATCCTCTTCAATGCTTGATGTTCATTCAGATGTTTCTAGCTGGCATAAGGTTAATCTTTGTAAGAACTTCTGCCATACTCAAACCTTCAGCTCCTCCACAGAATTTCTGTGGGATTCAGACCTTGGTCACTCCACGACCTCAATATACTCTTTATTGAGCAACTCTTTTGTAACTTTGCCATGCGTTTTGGGTCATTGTCGTGCTGAAATATCATCTAGAAGGAGATTGTCTTGCAAGCTTTGGTGGTGCCCATCTCCCTTTGATCTGGTGCAGTTGTCACGTTGGAAGAAAAATACTCCAAAGCACAATGTTTTTGACATTTTAAAAATGTGTCAAGTTTTCTTCATCATCATAATAAAACCTCCTAATAAACTTTTGGTAGAAGCATATCATTTCGCGATACAAAAATGTCTCAACGCGGAGCTACTGGAGGAAATCGTCTAGGAGCTCCACCAAAAAAGCATGAAAAACAGCAGAAAGGGAATTTTTACAAAAGGAATATGGTAAAAATTACTTTCTTACAAAAGCCTTCCTGTTAAATCTTTAATTTTCAGAGTTTACTGAACACATTGCTGCCCCTAGAGGCTGGATGATAACACATCTCAAACTAGACCCTGGCAACATTTTTAATTAAGTTTAATTCTACGTTCTGATTGCTTTAACATTGATCCTTTAAACTGGGTTGATAAAGGTTATTTGTTTAATTTTGTTTTTTTTTTAGTTTAGATATGGTGATACTTATTATTTCTTGATCGTAGTATCGTGTCATGACTGGAGTCTCACACACTCCTCTTTTTTAGTATTCCTTTTCCATTTTCTGCTCTATTTTAGCATGTGATTAAAATCTTTTCTGTTGAAAAGCTCAATTTAAAGTTAAGTTAAAGCGAGTCCAGCCGTGACTGACTACCAAAGCAGAGGCTTATTGTTACATTTGATGGCCTCAGTTAATTAATTAACATCATCATCAGCAGCAGCAGCATTACTGACATCAATCCCGGGCATAAATGGAGATGATGAGCAACCATCATATGGGGTCAAGCAAAGGAAACATCGCCCTTGCAGCTCCATGACAAAAAGCTAACCGGTCAATTATGTTTGAATAATTAGATTTGATCACACATCACCCCAGTGGCAGATCACACCGGCTGCCAACTTAGAGCTGGGGATAATGATGCTGCAGGCGGGCTTTCTCACCATTGTAGAAAGGAGAGGGTTACCTACAGATGGCCCAATTTTCCACCTTTCAACAAAGACAACATTGTCACCATGTGTGAGGAGATGACTATAATGGGCTCCAGCCCACCAAGATACACACAGGTGATTGTAAATAGTGCGTGCTATTGTCTGTCTGTGGGAGAGTGTAGGAAGCTTGATGCTGACCCTAGTTTGAACTGCTAATAGGAAGCGAACTGATAACACCACAGTAAGAATGTCATTTGTGAGGATATTATTACATGTCCCTTTGCCAAGGACTAGTAGGAAATGTGCATGCACCTGGCTTACGTAATCGTCTTTTCAAAAGTACACTTTAGATATGAATAAAGCAAGCTGTAATCAGGTCTTGCAAAAGTACTTCCACAGTCCGCTACAATCAAACCGAATAATTGTGGCATTCTTGCTTTGTAATGTGTTTGTTCTCGATGTACTGTCGCTCCTTTAAAGGACTCATCCAGCCCCTCGTGTTACTTGTGTGGCCTTTTCTTCCCCGATCGATAGCTGCTGGTCATGGCTGTGATAAGCTTGAGTTCTGTGTACTTGCACAGCTGGGTAAACGTCTAGGTAGGGTAAATTAGCCATTAGTTCAATCAGTAACTAATGTTTCCTACACGGCTACCTGTTCAGAGCCTGATTGGTTTGAGGAGTTCTGACTTGCCAAATCATGCTCACAAGAGTTTGCCCTCTTATACATTATCATGTCAACATGCCCTGTCAACGTACATTTGAGCTGGGAATCTTCACTTGCAAAACCCAATGAACCCAACCAGAACTAAACAGGCAGGGTGCATGACGGAATACTACACTTTTTTTGGGTTATAATATTCTCCACGCTCTTTTGCGTTCCCTCACACAATTTTGCTATCTTTGCGAGGGACCACAAATGTGTTTTGTGAAGGGATGGATTCTTTGCGAGGGAACACAAATGTCCAAGATAACGCAATCTTTATGAGGGAATACAATTGTGTTGAGAGAACGCAATCTTTGCAATGGAACAAAAATGTGTTTTTACGAGAGAATAAAATACTTGCATTGGAGTGCAATCGTGTTTTAAGAGGGAACACAATCTCTGCAAGGGAACGCAATTGTGTTTTGAGAGGGAACAATATCTCTTCAAGGGAACGCAATTGTTTTGAGAGGGAACGCCATCTCTGCGGAACACAATCGTGTTTTGAGAGGGAACGCAATTGTGTTTTGAGAGGAACGCAATCTCTGCAAAGGAACACAATCGTGTTTTGAGAGGGAACGCAATTGTGTTTTGAGAGGAACGCAATCTCTGCAAGGGAACACAATTGTGTTTTGAGAGGGAACGCAATCTCTGCAAGGGAATGCAATTGTGTTTTGAGAGGGAACGCAATTGTGTTTTTAGAGGGAACGCAATCTCTGCAAGGGAACGCAATTGTGTTTTGAGAGGGAACGCAATTGTGTTTTGAGAGGGAACGCAATCTCTGCAAGGGAACACAATTGTGTTTTGAGAGGGAACGCAATCTCTGCAAGGGAACTCAATTGTGTTTTGAGAGGGAACGCAATTGTGTTTTTAGAGGGAACGCAATCTCTGCAAGGGAACGCAATTGTGTTTTGAGAGGGAACGCAATTGTGTTTTGAGAGGGAACGCAATCTCTGCAAGGGAACGCAATTGTGTTTTGAGAGGGAACGCAATCTCTGCAAGGGAACGCAATTGTGTTTTGATTGGGAATTCAATCGTGTTTTGAAAGGAAACGCTATCTCTGTAAGGGAATGCAATTGTGTTTTGAGAGTGAAGATGATCTTTTAGAAGGAGCACAATATCAGGGAGCCTAAGCGTGTTTTGAGAATGAGCCTGATCTTTGACAGGAAATGCAATCGTGTTTTGAAAGGGAAAATTATTTCTGCGGAACGTAATCGTTTTTTGAGAGTGAACACAATCTTTGAGAGGGAAACTCAAATGTGTTTTTGGAGGGAACACAATCTTTGAGGAGGAACCCACACATGTTTTGAGAGTAAACCTGATCTTTCCAAAGGAACGCAAAGTATTTTAAAAATACCCCCCACCCAACCCAATTTTTTTTCTACTGTAATATTTGCCCCTTTAGGGTCTCTGTGTAAATCGTTGCTTTTGATTGCAACATTGACAAGTTCCTAGTTTTCTGCTCTTATTACAATATGTAATAATAAAAACGTATGGTTTTAAATAGGAAAAATATGGCATAAACATGTAAACTACGAATTAATACTGATGTTCTACTGCCTATGCTACTATCATTTATTCATCAATATATACACCTGCTAAATAGATTTTAAAATGGTAAACACCACTTATAATGTGTGTGTGCAGATGTGAGCAAATTTGGTCTTGGATAACTGCTAAAGCTTTTAACTCACTACATAAAAGTAGCTTCAAAAAGGAACCTAATTACAGTGTGCTCAGGCATATTTCATGAAGGGTAAAGCAAAACTGGTGCTTCGATAACAGCGTTGCTCCTGTAAACATTGCATTAATTGGAGAAAGTTCTCATTTTTTAAACTAAAAGGTAATGAAAAAAAATTGTAATATGTATTATTCAGTGTCTTTCCAAATCAATACAATATGCATGCTTCAAACCTGATTTTGCTGCAAGTACGCAAGTCCTGAGAGTATGTCAGTTCCTGAAAACCCAGGAGCATTTGAGATCAGTGTAAAGGCTGGTATTGCCCCAAGACTGATAGTGAATATAAATTAAATGTAAATAAAACCCAATAAAGCAATTTGCTTGTGAAACATCAGGCGATTTAGATTTAAGAATAGTGCAGTATACCCGCTTTCCTGCAGCAGAAAGCATACTGTTTTCTTTTAATAGTGCGATACCAAATAGCTATTCAGTTTAGTAAACCAGATAAAGGGTCATTCTATGTCAAGACCGTGTCAAACACATCTAAACGAGCTGTAAAATAGCTGCTGTGGTGTGCTGTGATGATGGATGGGCTTTGTCTCAAAGGTTCATTATTGGGTGCCCATTGCTGCAGAGGTGAGAAATGTTTCGCCATATTCGAGTATGCTTCCTCGCACATTTGCACGGATCTGCGAGCTCTATAAACAGCGATTCCCATGACCCGAGCATGCCACTGACAACAGAGAGCGCTTCACGTCCAGTTTTTCCTGCAGATGCATGCATCTCAAGAGGCTCCTGCACCATTCCGATGGAAAATAATTCACGGCAGATTAGAAAACAAATTATTTTATTTACAATGCTTCGATAAAGGATAATGCACATGCATTTTAAAAGAGATTTCGATATAAATACATCGTATAAAAATAAGACCACATATGCTCCGGTTGCGTTTGCAAACAACCTCGTTTTTAATGGTGCTCGAATATTCCAGAAATTAATGCGCAGTGGTTGTGAAATAGAAATATTAATGTTGCTTTATCTGTAAAGCCAGTCGGGTTATGTTCTGCACCATGACGTGAGTTGGCAAATTAAATAACCTGGGTCGCCCCTCAAAAAAGGCTGTCAAAAGTCAAGTTTTCATATGAGGCATGCAGTTTTTTCAATGGTCTCATGGCTGTGGACTTATATCACTGATGTTGGTTCGTTCATCTTCGGAGGAGCACTCGGATGAGTTTAGAATGTAATTTTCTCCGTCATCATCATCATCACTGTCTCTGAAGTCCCGTATTCTGTTATTTTTGGCCGAATCTGCCTTCTGGTAGTCTTTGTCCGTTGCGTCCGTTTTGTCATGGTTTCCTTTGCCTTTCTGCTTCTCGGCCTCCTGCGCGGCCTGCTCTTTAGCCTTTTTGCTGCGCTTCCATTTCATCCGCCGGTTCTGAAACCAGATTTTCACCTGCAATTTAGCACAAAATAAACCTTTTAATTATCCATTTGTTATTCTGGGCTGCACAATAATGACCACGCACCATGCAGGCTTTTTATCAACGAAAGAGGCGGGTTGTTTATTGTGTTCTAAAATGGAAGCAACGCAAATGAGACAGTGCCGAAAAAAAGCACAAAATCTATTTTTAATCTCCGGAAATGACCGAGCGTTGACGGAAAAACACGAGGCTACCATTGAACATAAAAATAAATGTTAAAAGCTCATTCGCGGATGTACTATTATTGTTATTTATGGAAGAGCCTCAAATTGCCTATTTAAACAGCCGATTGCAATATAAATGCACACTGCGTGTTTATATCGAGCTGTTATGTATGAAGTAGTCGCTGAGATCAAGAGTGTCCGGAAGTGACCGAGCGTTGACGGAAACGCACGAGGAAAACTACACGTTCAACATAAAAATAAAAGGCGCGCTTTTGGTAAGGGTTTGTAAAGATTTTTTAATGTAATAGTCTCAAATGCATCTTTAGGCAACTGGTGGAAAGTAAATCGACCATTTGTGTGTTTATTTTATACAGTTGTTTCTGAATTATAAACTGATGTATTTTAGCACTCATATCTGAAGTAGCCGGCGAAGATCAAAGGTCTACGGAAATGACCGATCGATGACGGAAACACACAGAAGGAAAACTTCACAGTGTACGATTGAAAGGCAGATTCATTCGCGAATTTCTTTCAGCAATATAAACTGACACTGTGAGTTTTTTAACGCCGTTACCGAATTCTAAGTTTTAGCTTGCATGCCTGATGTAACGTAGAATAAATGTAACGCCCCAAAAGAAAATTGTATTTAAGTCATATGTTTTTGTAGCTCAGGCATTTGAAGAAGGATGTGGTTTACCTGTGTCTCTGTTAGCATTAATGATGTTGCCACTTCAAAGCGTTTTGGCCTCGAGAGATATTTATTGAGCTTAAACTGATGCTCAAGTTCAAGGAGTTGCTGGCTTGTGAACGCGGTTCGTGGTCTTCTGCACTTTCCAAGAAGATTGGACTGCGCTTGGCCTGGACAGAATAAACGCACGTTTCACATGGCAACTCATCTCAACAGTATATAAACATATCCTCAGCATGGCTAAACATCATGCATCTCTAAAACTGTACGACTCTAAAATGCTGAGTTAAAGAAACCTAATGTGGGTTATTTTTGGTCATTTACAAAACAATTGTCTGAAATATATTTACACAGCAACCCAGCAACGCCCAAGACTGAAAACTAGCTGAAAAATTATCCAAAGTGTACAACCAAATAACACCTATACCCAGCTGTTTTTAGACAGTATAAACTATTAAAGGCGTTAAACCCGATAATACTATCCCGGAGAAGGTCAGAAGCAATCGCACATGGGCTCAATGTGTCACAGCATTGTCAGTACATCTGGTAACATTCGCAGCCTTTCTGGTTTGTTTGGGAGAAGATTGAGAAAATGTGCAGACGAGCAGCGGAACAGAGAGACAGTGTCTCCCGTGTACACACAGTTGGCAGGCTCTGCTTTTCACACTCGTTCGTCACTTTCCCTCTGTCCATTATCTCTCGATTTTAGCCCCTCTTTGAAAGACCCTTTCTCGGTCAGTCTCGGTGCAAGAGCCGATGCTCTGCACGCGCCTGTGACACACCACTGACGGAACTATTCTCAAAGTTCATGTCAAAAGATTTAAGATTCAGAAACATCACTTGCCGTATAACACAAGGCCGAATTTAAAAACAGCTTTCTCCAAAGACTCAACTAGGATATCCTGAAAATACAAGCTATTAAAACCGAAAGGCATTTTCTTGCATTCGTTGTTGATTAAAAAAAATCCTACAAATGTGGCCGTGTATAGACCTTTAATAATAATAAATAAACGTTATTAATATTGTATACATGTAATAGTTTCATTTCTCTATTGTTAAAACAACGGCATTTTAACCAAAATGCTGGTTTGTAGTTAACATATAAAGTTTTGGATTGTTTAAGTACATTTCTGACCCAGCTTTGGGTTAAAATGACACATGTTCTGTCCACATAGCTTTTTTACATAACTTTTTCATTTATCAAGCTGTTCTATATATACGTTTTTTATTTTAAAAACTGGTTAATATTCTTAAAAAAAAACCTCTAAAACACTTGGTTATTTTAACCCAACTCAGTTGAGCGCATAGTTGCATTTTTTGGTTATTTCTTTCAGTTTCTGGCATTTTGACCCACTTTGCACTTTAAATTAAATGCAGTTTAACTACAATCTAACCTAGCGTGAGGTTAAAATTACCCAAGCTTGGTTACCAAAATAGGCCACATTTTAACCCAGCATTTAAAGTCTATAATTGTTCTATTTATCCCGCTGTTTGTTTTTCGCCCACCCCCATTTATTTTTGAATTGTTAAAAAATGGTTAATACAAATGTAAGAATGCCTGATATTTCCATCAATAAAATCTGATGCTTCTCACCATTGAAATCAGCCATTTTGGGGAGCATCATTCCCGCGGTCGAGACTCTGAGCCAGTGGTCGAGCTGGAAGGAGGTTGTGAGTTTAAGGGGGTCGCTGGGGTGATGATGGTGCGAGCCGTGCGGGTACGAGTACGACAGCGCCGGGTGCTGCCCGAGCGCAGCTGCGGAGTACGTGTACATCGGGTGTCCGTAAAGCGCAGATGGAGGGATCCCGCTGCTGCTCTGGGGGTGCAGGCCGACCAAGCCCGAATGAGGAGAGTTTAGGAAGCCAGGTTTTGGAATCAAGCCGCAAGACGATATCCTGCTGGGTGAAGGGGAGTCGCTCCGGAGCGCTTCTGCGGTGGCGTTGAGCTCTGCCGGGCCGTTCTCAGAGGAGGTGGACAGCGAGGTGACCAGCGCCAGCGGAGAACTCTGGACCTTCGGCGGCTCCACAGCCAGCAGCGCGTCGATGCGAAAGTTTTTCGATTTCTCCATCTGGCACCTCGCACACAAACACACATGTAAAGGTTGCCGCGAGTGTTTCCGTCTCTGTCCGAATAAAATGTGATCCTGGCGGAGTTGCGTGTGCAACGCTTGAGTTCACTTGTCACCGCCGCGAGGGAGTGGACGAAAGCGCGTCATCCAGATTTATTTCCGATTGGATAATGATCCTCATCTTCAACAATTGCTCAAAAGCGCAAAAGCTTCGCGTTCGTGGAAGTTGCGACGGTACAAGAAAAACAGAACTGTTCTAAAAAGGCGTTACATGAAAATTACGTTATTTGGAACCCTCCAAAGTGCCGACTTCTGATTGCGCGTCTCTGAATGAGTTTTTTGCGTGCATTCATATTTTGCATTCATTCGGTTTCCATCAATTGATAAAACAAAGAACCCAATGAGAACAAGACTTGTAATTTAAAGATAAAAAACCCGATTACATCACGCAGTCTTTGATTTCACAAACATATCGATTTTATTAGACACTCAAAACTGTTATTTTATTAGGTTACTAAGGATTTGGTTATGCGTTTGATGTGTTAATTTACTTTGAAATAGAAAAATGAAAGTAGGCAATAAAAGAAGCGTGCTTATTAGTTACACAAACTACATTTTGGAAAATCAAGTAACTGAGAATTGGATAAAATATTCCCCCGAGGGTGGTTTTGTGTCAATGTTTTTGTTCAATAAACAGTCAGATCTTCCAACAAACACGTTTTCATCGTACAAATCTAAATATTGAAGATAATGACGGATTTAATGATGATTAACTATTAATTGATGCAAAATGTATGTTGAACTCAACAAAAGAGAATACTTCTTATAACATTATAATAGCCCTAAGGAAAATCCATTTCTCGGCGCAGTTCAGAATGAGAGTCAAGTTTATTGCCATGTAATAAAGAAGTTTTGCTTCTGTGAACACACAGAGACTTAATATAAAAAACACAACAAGTTTAAGTGAATTAAGGAACATTTAAGTGCATGCGCTAAGGTAAAAACTAACATAATTACAAAAGGATATAAATAAATGTAGTACTGACATCTTAACTAAATTGAAACAAAGGCTTTATAATATAAATAAGGTGAATAATGCAAAGTAATCTGAAATAAAAAAAACAACATACTTTGTAACACAGTTGACTCTGTTTACAAATATACATACATTTCTTTCAGTTTTAGAAAACAGATTAATCAGCATTTTTTAACGTAACACGCGCAGTCTTCCTCTGAATTTTAAGAGGTAAATGCTATGCTTAAGCCGAAGGACATCATCCTTTCATTCATTTTATTTCATTTCGATTGAGCGTTTGAATAAAGCAGGTAACTCTCGAAGGCTATTTTTAGTTTAAATTTTCGGCGGAGCCTTTTCCCAGGGAAAGCCAAAACTGACAAAAACAGGTGTTTATTTTTTGAAATGCAAGTCACTTTGGATAAAAGTGTCTGTCAAATGCGTACATGTAAAGCTTGATAATACAAAAAAAAATAAAGAAATGTTAATAAAGTAATTTTGCAATTAGACTCTTCATGGTCAAAGTAAACAAATACAATAATCGAAAAATGCATTTTAAATTCGTGTTTTTATGTGCTGAATGATTTCTCTAGAAAATGTTGTCTTTAGGTGAGCAGCAGGTATAATGCACGCAGGCTCCGTGCGTTTCATGAGCTCCGTTCCTCTTATGAGCCTCTTTAAGCTAATGGAGAAAAAGGTCAGAGAGAGAATTATTGACACCCTGTTGCCCTTAACCTGTCTACCATAAAGCGGATTACTTTTCCTCAATTCATCAGTGAGGCACTCTGCAGAGGTTTGGGGTGGGGGGGGGGAGTAGAAAGAGAGAGAGAGAGATTCACCACAGCTTGTCACGAAAGAGAGAGGGGGCGAGAACGTGATGCACAAACATTGTTTATGTGTAATGCATATGTAGTGGATATTTCTGTGTTGTTTTTTTTTATTCATTTGGTTTTGAAACATTGATTGACTGTTATATTAATCTCTAAATGGTTTCATGGTTTGCTTATTTGTGTGTATATCACATTTAAATTTTTTTGAATGACAATTGCACACACACAGAGAGAGAGAGAGAGAGAGAGAGAGAGAGAGAGAGAGAGAATTCAACAGGTCAAGGGCTGAATTAAATCAGAAGATGAAATTGCCAAAATAAAAGTCTAATAATCCTTATCACTCCATCACTCTAAAAAAGGTTATATAACCAAGTTCTTTGGCTCGTATAGGGGAACCTTTTGGGTACCATTTAACACTTATGCTATTTAGAACCAACCAGCAATTGCGTGAAATAAATAAAATTGGCATGCTATATGACCAGAATCTAGATATTTTACCCTAATAAAGTGCTATATGACAATTAGCACCCCCAAACCTGCAAAGAACCAGCGAAGAACCACAAAGAGCTTAAAGGGTTCTTTTAATTAAAAGTATCCTTCAAATATGCAAAAAACCAGCGAAGAACCAGTTAAGAACCAAAATAGTTTTAGGGGTTCTATCAACACAAAATAAGTAAACATTCTAGCAATAATTTAATTCAATCATAAAGTTTTTTTTACTAATCGCACTGCGCATGCTCTCAAAAATCTTTCGCGTCTTGAGCGACATTTTCCAGTTAATCTCTGGTAATTCGCATAGTTCTAATACCGCATCATACTCCCAGTGGTCTCGAAGAGACAGACGCTTTGCCCCCTTCCCAGTTTTAATTTCATTAAGAGAAAGCATGGAAATTTCGTTCAAAGCAGCAGTGAAATATGAAACCTTGGACCTGCAGCAATCACGGAGATTTATGGCTCTTTTTCATCACATCTTTCGAGCAAAATTATTCACCAGAAGCGATTCATTTGCTTGGTGAGCTAATTACTTTCACAATAAGTGGCGCACATGCATATAACAGTGGCACATAGTTTGTATATTAATTATCCAAATCTGTTCATAATGAAAAGCTAAATTAAAGGCACACTATCTCGTTAAAAGTAATATTTACGACCATCCACATTTGGAGAAGCTGCAGGACGTTTGCGCAGCTGCTGAACAAAATGTGGGACGCCAAATGTGAAATAAAGAGACTGTAGCGGCCTTTGGTTCCAAAAATTGGCAATGGAGTTCTTTTGACTGATACAATTATGATTTTGGGATTTGAAGGACACGCGGTCTATCATCGCAGCACTTTCCAGACAAGCCATCGAAACATTACAAGTTTGCATCGAAACATTACAAGGTGCATTACAAGTTTCGTTTTCCCTTGATGCATATTTTTGTGATTCACTGGATCAACGCTGGGGGGGGGGGGGTGTAATTTAAAATGTGCTTTAAACCGGATGAGCCGCAGGTCCCGCAGCCCTCCGGACTGACGATGGCAGCCTATGCCGTGCAGTTTCATCCGAATAAAAGTGTGTCAACACGTGCCGGAGGCCTGGATTCCAAAAATTGTATACCTTTTATGACACAAAAAGGTACATAATAGTACAATTAAAGGATCTCAATAAACAGTTTTGTGCCCAATCAACAACTCTATTCTTTACAGCCTCGAATTATTGTGATGTAAAGTTGCAGATACTCAAATTACTGTAATTGAGAAATTACTTTTACTTCAGTATTGTCTAGTACTTTTTATGTACTATTTTTCTTCAACCTGCATTTTTTCGATCCCCCAAAAACGAGATCTAACGAAGGTTACCAATCCATTACTATGGCATCAAACCAGTTAGTAGAAAAAGAAATGATTCAAAACATTGTTTTTTTTTTATTTTATCATTTAAATTACCAGGGAAATTTGAATGAATATCTTTTATTTCCCACACACTTTCTCTGTCTTTTAAAAATGCTGCCAAAGGATCTACTGGAAAAAGGTTGTTGAAGTCATCAAAAAAAGGAAAGGTATATAAAAATATCTCCAAGGAACAGGGAATGCCAATCAGCCATGTTCAACCTCTGATTAAGAAGTGGAAATTAAGTGAGGGAGTAAAACCCATAAATAACATCAGCTAAGTCTCTGAAAAAAATGTGGTGTAGCTTTGGAGCGATGAGACCAAAATGTAACTTTTTGGCCACAACCCAAAAAGGAGAGGAGTCAACCAGGTCTATAATGAACAATGAAATCATGGAGGTTGGTCACTGATGTTTTGAGGATGTGTGAGCTCCAAAGTTGCAGCAAACGTAATGAATTGATTGGGAAAATTGATGGGAAGATGAATGCAGCATGCTCTCAAAGGATATGGAGGATTTGTAGCCCTCAACAGCCGTGAAGCTATGCATGGGATGTTACTGAGCATTCTAAAGTGAAGACAACGTTCCAAAACACAATGCCAAGTCCACACATCATTGGTTCCACCAAAACAAAGCGAAGGTTCTGTATTGATGTATGTGACTGATGGGGTGTGTTTGATGGTCGGCAGGTGGCCGTAGGCGCTAAATGGCTGCCACGTTCTGGCAGACTGCACTAGGGCAGCTGATGGCTACCATGGTTAACCAGAGTGTGAATGTGGAATGAATGAATAATGCACTGAAAATTGTAAAGCATCTTTGAGTGTCTTGAAATGCGATATATAAATTGAAGGCATTATTATTATTATCGTTATTCTGGAGTGGCCGACTCCTGACCTCAATTTTATTTAACCACTCTGGGGAGAACTCCAACATGCCATTCACGTAAAAATTTACTTTGCTTTTTAGCAAGAAAAATGGGCTACTTTACCATCAAAGAAGATAAAGAACCTCATCGACAACTACCTCAAGACTCCAGGCTCTACTTGTTAAAGGGGGGAATACAAAATGTTTAGCGCTGGGGTATGTTAAGCTTTGATCAGTGTCATTTGGAAATTATATGTTCTGATCTAAAAAGAATGTTTTAAAGGGATGGACGTGCAGCAACAATACTCTGTAGGCTGTGGCATTTACACGATGCTCAATTGGTTCTAGTGGGCCCAAAGTGTGCCAAAGAAACTCACACTATTACACCACCTTTATGACATCGTCCACAAAACTGCCATTCAACAATGTTGTCCATTCCTCCTGTGTGTATGCCTACAATCCTGTCCTTACAATACTTCCACTAAGTGTACTCATTCGCATTTAAAATAAACCTACAGCCAAATGATAGATTGTCAATTTCTTTGCCTGTGGACAAACATTCCAAATATTTAGGCAGTCAAAAATCATTGTCAATTAATTTATAATTTAAGTTTTCTTAAATCACTGAAACTGTTTTTATCTTTATATATATTTTTTTTATTACGACTGTATCATTTTTGAAGAATTGCTTTTCATTTTTAAGGATTTTAGAATACACTGAGGTGGATTAGACTCTAATTTCACAACCATATTTAATGATTCTTTGCGTGCAAAACCGAACACATCCGAGCACATCTAAAGACAGCATTTGCTAGAATAAACCCTGATGGTACTCTTGACTAATTTAGCAATTAACCAGCCTCAAGAAAGAGTTATGGAGACATATAACTCAAGAGAGTTGACGTAAATGTGTGACCTTTTTTGACATCTTTTGAAATTAGAGACCTTTTGTGAAGATGTAACCCCCATTTTGTATTCTGTAGCAGCTCCAGAGGACTTGCTTTACAGAGGCTCCTTCTCCCTTTTCAGGTCTAAAAGGCAGGATATGATCAATCAATAACTCATAAATCCTTCTATATAACGTATATGAGAAATAGAGTGCTTTCCTGTGCTACTTCTGCTGTCCAACTAGAATCAGATGCCAAGAAATGAGGTGTTGCACAGCCATAGGCTACTGGAATATTTAGAGAGAAGCAAGAGAGAATTGTGTTTGAGGAAATAAGTGCTATTTCTATATATTTATATTTTTATATTTCTCCAGCATGGGCTCCTTCTGTTGTAACATTGCACTGAAACTCGTTGGCAGCATCCAGCAACAAAGCTTTTGAGTAAACAACAAAATCTAGTTATTGATTGTTTAGCCAAATAGTTACATCCTTAATGTAGAACATTGCTTCTTTTCGTTAATATTTGGCACTTTCTATTTGTTAATGCAAAATAGCCTATGATATAAATAAGAAATATGTAATTTTTCAAATAGTTCCCATTCTTAAATTGCTTTCTTTAAAATCCCAATGGATTTCTTAAGAATACTAAATTATTTTCAGAATATTTGGATGGAAACTTGAATACTAATACTGGCATTTGCATATCGCATATCAAATAATAAAGGTATTTTAAAATAAATGACAAGAAAAGACAAGACTGTCTATTAATTAACAACATGTATTTTCCTATTGTTGCTGGGACTCATCCAGGAAGTGCTTGTGGCATTTTCCTCGTTATTAAGCCCGCTTTCAACCAATCATCTGATGGCACCCTCAATGTTGACCAATCAGATACCTGCGTGTTACCAAGTGGGCGGGTGTATCTCCATGTTGTGTTTGCTTACCACCACAAGAAGCAACGGTTCCGCGTTTCTTTGATTTCCCAGATTCTCTTCTAAATCTGTCAGTTCACCATTGAATAAAATCAGGTAAACAATTTGTGATTTGCTTCTCAAGTTGTCGTTTGTGTTTTTAAAAGCTGTAGATGTCCAGGCGATTCCCGAAGCTACACGATTGAAGTTAGTTTCAAGCTGAACAAACGCCGTAGAGCTGCTTAACTTATGTTGGTTATATTTTTTTGTAAGTCATCTTGGTGTGTCCCTAAATGAGAGCAGATCCTAAAAAACAAAAACACACAAGTGAAATGAGCGAAAGTGGTGACTTTTCTGTCGAAATACAAGTGAACTGCTGCTGAGTCATTAGCTACCTAGCATTAGTCAAAACACCTTTAGCCGAAAAGCTAACAGAAGTTCAGATGATCTGACAAACATGTATTTTAACAATATTGACTTTTATTATGCGGTCGATCTCTAATTCATAAACCTAAACTCAATGTGGTCGAAGTTCATGTGACGTCTTTGACACTTTTTGTCGATTTTTCCGTCAAGATTACTAACGTTAGCCTGGAGGGGGTTAGAAACAAATGCAGCTGTCTTAAAAGCAACACAGGAGAACATGATTAACGTTGGATAATAATAAAAATAATAACAATAATAATAATAATAAAACGTGCATACTCTTAGGTTGAGAAATAAATGAGGTTGGAGATACTCCGGTGTAATAACGAAACTTTTCTAGTTTCACCTTCAGGATGCCAGATCATTTGATAATTTAGGAGCATATATCTTTAGAATAAGAATTGTAATGGTAATTTCCACATTATTTAGAAGGTCGTACTATTTTGTTTTTAATACTTTATTGCCTTTTAAAAAACATAATAAAACACCATACCACATTAAAACATGGATTTTACACACTATACAATACAGAATACATGTGCAAACATTTCAAGTATTACACGTCACAGAAGCACAGAATGAAGGAGTATAGATATGCTTACAACATAAAAATACATACACAAATCCAGTTATTTATTGATCTCTTGTGTGTTCCTTGGAATGAAGGGATTTACAAAGAAAGTAAGTTAGTCAAGCGTAAGCTCTTCAACAAAACTCAGAAAAGGACCACATTTTTGCATGGAACCTTGGGTGATGAATTTAATCTTCTCAAGCTGAATAACATTCATTACCTTATACTTTCGGGGGGGGTCAGGCCGCTTCCAGTGTAGTAAAATCAAGCGTCTGGCCAGTAATGAAGTGAATGCAACACTATTCTCATTATCACAGATAATATTCTCTGGTATTACTCCAAATATGGCATATATAAAATAAATATACTAGTATTTTCTTCCTTTTCTTTCCAGCACAGCAAATATTTTTGATGTTCAGCACATGACCGTGATCTTCACTCAATGGGAAAGGTGTAACCATGTTCAGTTTTGAGGGAGATTTCAGGAGAACACCCAAGGTGTCCCTGGGTGGAGCTAGCAGAAAAGTAAGTAAACTATTTAGAATCACTGTCATAAATTCCCTAAACATAATCAATGTGCATTAATGGTTTCTGAGTTTCTGGCTCCTGATAGACCTCTTTCATCCAGTAATGCTCTAACATTTCTGAATTCTGAGTGATAGGGGAAGCAAAAGAGCTGTCAATGGTAAATATTTACAAATTATTGATAAATATAAAAGATCTCAAAGGAACTGGGAATGCCAATCCGCAGTGTTCAAACTTGGAACTTGGAAAAGTGTACAAAATTGGAAAGAGGTGGATTCTGTAGAAACCAAAATAAAGTCTCTGCCACAACTGCAAGAAAAATGGTAAGGGATGCAATGAAAAACCTACAAATAACTTCAGCTGAAATACAGGGATCTGTGGAAAAAAGTGGCGGCTGTAAGGGAAAAAGGAGCACAATAAGGAGACGCTTGAAGAAAAATGAGTTGCATGGTTGAGTTGCCAGAAGAAAGCCATTGCTGTTCAAATGGCACAAAGCAGCCGCTTACAATACTATTGGCAGCAATATTTTTGGAGGAAATGGCCAAGATTACATTTATGTTACTTTATGTCTCATTTTTTTATATAGGAAGAAAAGGCATCACTCCTTCATCGAACACAAGAAGAAAGAAGGAAAAGAGAGGTGACCAAAGTCTTTTTATTATATTTTTTAAGAGACGCAATGTTTAATTTCCATCCTTGTTGATTAAAATAAATGGCTATTTACAACCAGATGAGACCATGTCAATCTAGCTTTTGTTATGTGTGTGTTACAGGATGAAAGGAGGAGATTGAAAAATTCCATCATCATTCAGTCCTACGTTAGAGGATTTCAAGAAAGAAAACAACAAGTATGTGGAAGTTCATTACAAGTGTTCAGCTTCCATTGTGTAATGTTAAATTCTCTCATCGTCTTCCTTTCTTTTTTAAAGTATGCTATTCAGAGGAGCTCCTTTGACCACTGTGTGTGTCAGTGCCAGACACCCTCTGGTCCTCAACTTACAGACAGTGCCACTCTCAGCCAACTGGTTCGCCGGCTTCTCTTTTTTTACAGACATAGTGAGGACAGACAGAGAATGGTGAGCTCCATAGCAATTTCATCTTATTTGAAATAAACCTGTTAAAGCCGCCCACAGTTAGGGAAAGAAATATTTGACAGACTGTAAATTCAGGTTGCTGCTTACAAAGAAATAAGCGGTCGATAAATCTAATGTTAAGTTTCAACAATGTGTGACAGTAAAACTGCAAAAACAATCGATTAAATGCAGTTTTTTTAAAACGATTAAAATTTTTTTATTTTTTTTTATTATTATTTTTTTTTGAAAAGCTATCATTATTACATATTTTTAAGCCTTGGTACCCCAAACATGTGTGCCGAATTTCATTTGCCTGAAACAAACTGTTAGCGCACACCATAAGCTGATAAACTTTTCGAAGCCGATTCAGGGTTTTTCACCAGTTCTGACGGGTGTGTTTGAAATTTGGTGACATTTCGAGCAAGTTTAGCCCTTCAAAAATGCACAGAAAGAGGCAAAACAAAAATATTCTGAGCAAATAACTTATCGTTAAATTTATGGACCGATTATTTTTCTTTTCCATTGAAAGTCAAGCAGGGGGTCAAATAGTACTTTCCCTGACCGTATTTAACAGAGTAAGGCATACTTGATTCTGAATCAACAGTTGTTTGACTCGTATCTATGTGTTTCTAATGTGTGTTGTGGCTGCTATTGTCCGAACTATTGTAGATCTGGATGTGTCAGTGTTTGGTGAAGCATCATGCTCAGTTCATCAGGCTGTTGTTGGGTCCCGAGAGACAGAGTTGCCTGTTTCAGATCAAGAGGATGCTGGGACACTGTTGCAGGTACAAACCTCTAGCTAACAAGGCTTCCATCACAATAACAGTTAATCTTTAACGTGGGGTTCTTGGTGTAAGGTTATTGCAGTTATGTGAAGATGATGGTCTAAATGTAGCGGTCCCAATGCGGATGCTGGAGGTCTTTACTTCTGAGGGAACCTACTTGCCCTTTATTCCAGAGGAAACTTATGTCGCTGCACTTATTGAACAAATATTGCACTATATGGTACAGAAAGGTATGTATTTTAATAGTTGTCTTCAATGCTAATGATACTGTGGTATGCAAGTTTGGGCACCCCTGTACATTTATATTTCTAAATAGTTTGTTGTCTGGATAAGAGATTTCAGTTAAATTCATCATATAGGAGACAAAAACAAAGCCATGTGCATTTAGGGTGCTTTCACACCTGACTTGTTTAGTTCGATTCATTCGCACTTCCTTTTAGTTCAGGTAGGAGAGAAAGCAACACCCAAACTCTAGACCACACCCAAAAAAACATGTTTTTTGAATGAATACAGCTACTATACTCACTTGCTATGTGTTGTCAAGGTAGCCTGTGGTCAAGTTCGGAGTAGTTTGTATTCCGAGCATCATTTGAATTGTGCATCATAAGCGATGAATGAAATGAAAAAGTAAAGGATGCCAAGGGTCAAAATCGAGCCGCGAAGTCTGTCCATTTTGATTGCGTTCTCCCAATTCACTGGCGTTGTTTACTTCAGTGTTCATTTTAACCAATGGAAAAGCAGTTGAGGACACACGTGGGATGATGAATGTGAACAGTTGTTCCCCTTGGTCAGGACCAAATAAATTTAACTAGAGGTGTGAAGGCATTCTGATTTAGGCACCCGTGTCATTTTATTGATTTCAATACCTTTTGCTCTAAATTTTATAATCCAAAATTGGTTTGCTAACCTTAGTGACCCTTAACCTCCACACTCAGGTGAATGAAATCTTGAGGAAGTATTAAAGGAGTCCAATTCTAAGTATTTCTCCTATTTGCATGGGAGGCTCAAAACAACTCTCAGATGAGCTGAAAGCAACGATTGTTGATCATCGTGGTTTTAAGGGAAGGATACAGAAAGCTCTTAGAGATTTAAGCTCTCAGTTTCAAATGTGAGGAATCGGAAGACCAGTAGCACTGTAAGAGCCAAACTCATATTTTGGGCATTTTTGTTTATTGACTTATAAATGTATAAATATTGTATTGATGTTTAATTGAAATGTTCTTTATGAATTTTTTAAGTAAAATGTTAGTGTTATTTATGTTAATTAGGTCATTGCTTAAGTTTCAGTTCTCTTTAAGCCACACCTACCTGAAGAGACTTGGATGGGACATGTTTGGGCAAGTCCGGCTGTAGTGGTGAAGGAGAAACAGTTTTTCTTACCATCTTTATTTTAGGGTCTGTAATTTGGGTTAAAGTTCAATACTTTGGTTTATTGGATATCAGGAATACCTTTGTGAGTTTTGATTTGATTCACAAAATTGTTTTATTTTTAATTTTGTTTGTTTTTTGTGGTGAAAATAAATAAGTTCACCAGTAGATTCAAACCAGGGATTTTCGATCTTGAACCTACAAGCACAGTTCTAGTTAAGGACTGAAATGGTCGACCAAGAAAAATGTCAAATAAGTAGAGGTGCAGCCTGGTGAGAACAGTCACAGGCAACCCACAGACCAGCTCCATTTAACTGAAATGTCTTATCCAGACACCCAATGATTTAAAAAGAAAATCCTGAAAATTTACAGCTGTACCCAAGCTTTCGCAAACCACTCTATTTTTAAATTTTCCTGCTTTGTTAATGTTTTAATGTGTTTGTCTTTCAGGATACTACAGATCTCTCTATGTTTTAGTAAATCTTAAGTTGCCATCAAGTCTAGAGTACAGTGACACCCCTTCCATTCCACTGGCACAAACGCTCCTGGAACACACACTGAAGCCTCTGCACTTTACATACAGTTCCTGTCCTCCAGAAACCAGGTATGCATTGAAAACACATACGTTGGTGAAAATCTAACCCTTGTTATTTTGTTCTTGGAATGCAGGCTAAACTGCTATAGGAATTTATTTGTTTTAGATGGCTCCCTGTCCCACCCAATTGAAGGTTGCCCCGATTCCTTTTTGTGGACCCGTTAGCTTTATTCTTTCAGTTGAACCAGACCAGTACATCCCTCACTGCTGTGTTTACAGAGAGTTGTAAAATCCAGACAGTCGTTGACTTAACACTTAATGTTTGCTCAACATTTAGCTCGTTCTAACATTCCTAGTGTGATGAACACTGCTGTTTTCTTTTCTTTTCTCTCTGAGGAACAAGAGCACAACAGAAGAAGCTTCTGCATATAGTCTTGTGTTTGCTCCTCTCTCTGTCCCTAACCATGTTTCTTGCACAAAAATGCAGAGGCACATAATGAGACAGTCCAGACAGATGTTTTCTCAAGTCATGTGTCATTAGGAACCTATTTATTGAAATTAGTTGACAGTCGATGTTTAAAAAAAAAAAGATCCTATTGTGTTGTATGTGAAGGAACAAAAGTAAGGGGAGGTTACCCATGTACAAAGAATGTACATGATCTGTAGTTTATCATTGCACACCTTAATTGTGAAAGCCAAATCAAGAAAAGATTTTTAAATAAGTAATTTTGATTTATTTGTTTGAGGAAAGTTGACCAGTTAATTTGCCTTTAATTAGACTCTTATCCTCCATTCGTTACCTGGTTTAATTGTGAATTTTTGGAACTCCTTGCCTGTACAAAAGATAACCATCCACAGATTCAGTCGAAATTCTGCAAATTCCTAGCAAATAACTGATCTAGTTTTGGAAAATCATTGTTTAATGGGCTAAAGAGCACTACTGATGCAATTTTTGCTCTGAGAATGTTTATGGAGAAGTACAGAGCTGCACTGTGTCTTTGTGGATTTAGAAAAAGCATATGACAGGGTGCCAAGAGAGGAGCTATGGTCCTGTATGAGGATGTCAGGAGTGGCAGAGAAGTAAGTCAGAGTAGTTCTGGATATCCATGAGAAGAGTAAGACAGCAGTTAGATGTGCTGTAGGTCAGACAGAGGAGTTCAAGGTGGAGGTGGGGATACATCAAGGATCGGCTTTGAGTCCCTTCTTATTTGCTTTGGTGATGGACAGGTTGACAAATGAGGTCAGACAAAAATCTCTGTGAACAATGATGTTTGCAGATGACATTGAGATCTGTAGTGAGAGCAGAGAGCAGGTGGAGGAACGCCTGGATAGTTGGAGGTCAGCTCTAGAAAGAAGAGAAATGAAAGTCAGAAGGTAGTAAGACAGAATACATGTGTTTGAACAAGAGACAGGGAAGTAGAACGGTGAGGTTGCAGGGGGCTGAGGTCAAGAAGGTGCAGGAGTTTAGGTATTTGGGGTCAACGGTCCACTGTGACGGGGAGTGTGGTAAAGAGGTGAAGAGACGAGTGCAGGCAGGTTGGAGTGGATGGAGAAAAGTGTCAGGGGTGTTGTGTGACAGAAGAGTGTCAGCAAGAATCAAAGGAAAGGTGTACAGAACAGTAGTGAGACCAGCTATGATGTATGGGTTGGAGACTGTGGCAGTGAGGAAGAGACAAGAGGCAGAGCTGGAAGTAGCAGAGATGAGGATGTTGAGGTTCAGTTTAGGAGTGACGAGGATGGACAAGATTAGGAACGAGCACATCAGAGGGACAGCTCAGGTTGGTTGTTTTGGAGACAAAGTCAGAGAGGCCAGATTGAGATGGTTTGGACATGTGCAGAGGAGGGATAGTGGTTTTATTGGTAGAAGGATGTTGGAGATGGAGCTGCCAGGCAAGAGGTCAAGCGGAAGGGCAAAGACGAGGTATATGGATGTGTTGAAAGAGGACATGAAGTTAGTTGGTGCAAGAGTAGAGGGTACTGAGGACAGAGTTAGGTGGAAACAGATGATTCGCTGTGGCAACCCCTAAACTGGGAACAGCCGAAAGTAAAAGAAGAAGAAGCCATCTAAGTTAATATATATTTTTCATATTTATATTCAACTCTGTTATTTTATATTATAAGTTTAAGGCCTACAAGAATCATTGTTTCTGTACGAAATATTAACTTCTATTTTGTTTTGTCCTAAAAACGTTGTTATGCGTTAAATTGAAAATGAATTGTTTAAAATTGTACAGTGGGTTTTGTTTTCTTGATTTTTCACAACTGAGATGTAGCAACGAATAAGTTCAAGTCACATAGTAAAAATGTAAAGCAAAATTTGTGGTATGATGTTTGAAGAATGAACATTTTTCTCTTTTTCTTCAGGCAGTTTATTTTTTCGGCTTTCACTGAGGAGTTCATTTCCGTACCTTTCATTGAACAGATCTACCACTTCTTCGTGCCTGCTTTGTCAGACCCAAAATTAGCTTTCCCCTTTCAAAACTTCCTTTGGTCACTCCAGTCCACCATAGTATCCTTGGCCAAGTGCAGAGCACAGGCTCCGTGGCTCTTTTACTTTGTTCTCTCAGTTGGAGAATCAGGATTGGGTAAGTGAGTGGTTTTATGTTAACGGAGCAAATGCGCATAGTTAACAGGTAAATCTTTGAGGTGTTTGTCTGGTTTATGCAGGTTCACTTTCAGAGGAAGGCTTGCTTTTGTATCTGAATGCTCTGCAGACGCTGTTGCCTTTGTTGCCAGTTACAGAGTGCAATAGTAGAGCTGATGTCAACAGTGATTCAGAAGACGAGGAGGAAATGACCTCACAGCCTACTGCTGCGCAGGTTCGTCCTCAAGTCAAGTTCAGGTTTAAGCTTTAAATTTTCATCTAAAACTGTCCATTTCAACTTTTTCTCAAGGATGGAAGATGGCTATCTGTGCGCTACATAACAGAGGAATGCGTCCAAAAGTTGGATACCAAGCAGCAGACTAATGCTCTGCTAACATTAGTATGGAGAGATTCCGCGAGTGAAGAGGTCTTTACTATGATGGCCTCCATCTGTCACACCCTGATGGTGCAGCATCATATGATGGTCCCCAGAGTCAGGTCAGAGCACTCAGTTGTCGCATGCACGCAACTAAGCTTTTCTGAACCCCAGGGCCAAGAAACAGTTTGTGAATCTTGGAATTTAATTGTTTCAGAATAAAATGTTTAGGCCTGTTGTTATACGCAATAGGTTGGTAAATTGCAGGGTAAATTGAAATTTGGTTGGAAAAAGTTCAGGTGGCGATAACTCCAAGTTGTCATGTTGTCTGTCTGAGCACTCTCACTTATCACACAGCCCACTCCAAGGTCTGTGCGACCATGGAGAACCGTGTCGTGTTGTGCAGTAGGATGCCAAAACCGAAAGTTTGTAAACGGTAATCTAAAACTTTTCCGCATACCATCAACCCACACTGCTTTTAACACCAACTATTGACGTCTTTGGCTGATCGACATCATAAATGCCAAGTTAAAAATGCATTTTGAATCAGGCAAGTTCACTCTATGGTAAATCAAACATGTTAACGTTGCTCGATTTGGTTTACAACGACAATGTTTTAACACAAGAATATTGAACAATTTTGAAGCTTGATGCAAACTAGCTTCCTAGCTAACTTACCTTTAACTGTGTTACTGTGTCTTGCTGGTACCGTATTTTTCGCCATATAAGGCACACCGGCATATAAGACGCACCCAATTTTAAATGAGGAAGATCTAGGAAAAAAAAAGATTCTGAACCAAAGACTGTAGTTAAATATTTTATATCAACTGTGTAAAAGTTAACAGCAGTTTTAAGAACAATTATATGCCGAACATGTAACATGAACAGTCAGTAAACAGTAAAAGTAACAAAAAAGGCTGTAATGTTTCATTCGTCTTATACGGCGAAAAATACGGTACTTATCTTAGTGTCAACAACTAGCTAGTGTTATAATCTCGATGTTGGATGACTAAAAAAATTTTTTCTCGCATCATACTGTACACTCGCATCTCGCAATACACCTTTTTGTAGCGTTGCATGGGGTATATACACGTGGAGTTTTGATTAAATAATTGTGTAAATATTTAATTTCATCCATAATCCATTTAGAGGGTGCTGTGGCAGCTGGAGCGGTCAGATGTTCGCCACTCACCAAAGTTAATTTGGCTGAATTATAGTGCTCATCACTGGGTGACACACTGTTAAATATGCTGAGAGTATTATGTAAATAATATATATTTAAATTATAAAATATGTGAATAATGTGGTCGTAGTCCTGTTGTGTAGAGGACCGTCAGCTTGACACATTGGGCGCAGATTAGCTAGGGGGCCTGGGTTCGATTCCTGACCTCGACTGATTTTCCCCAAAAAAAAATAATATAAAAATAAAATTGCTTATACTGTGACCGTCTAATTACTCTGAAAAGAGCTCTTTTTATCAGAGCGAGTGATTGGTTGAACGAGGCCAACTCATGCAAATCATGCATGTTCCACAACACAACATTTACAGCCATTAGTTAAACAAAGGCTCAGAACAATCTAAATCTGAAGATTCACATTGCAAAATATCCTTGGATTTCTGCAGAGAGAGAGAGAGACAAAGATGTAAAATCAATAAAATGTATGTATTAAACATCAAATTAAACATACCCTTAGTTTTTTTATCTGATTAACCCCCCAAAAACTAAATAATTGTTATTTCTAAAAGTATCTTTAGGGCTTTCAACTATGTTTTTATATCTCCCAGCCCAACTGTGTAAGATCTTGACGCTTACATTTTTTGATGTCAGTTTTGTTGTAGGATTTCATTTGGAAGATGATGCAAACTACTCCTCCATTGCTCTGTATAAACTCTTACCCTGCCTTTAATTTAAAATTTTTCCCGTAATTACTTCCAATTATGCTTTCTCTTGTCTTACACAAAACAACCATCCAGTAACCAGCAGAGCATTTTCTCGCACCCTGTTGTGATGGCTGTTAGGTTTAATGATTTGTGACCTGAGCACAGAACCTAATTTGTGATCGCAGCACTGCTTCTACGCTCAGGCAATTGTGACCGGGCTGCATTGTCTCCTTGGCCGTCATTAACTTAAATGGAGCCCCCACAGGAACCAGTGCTGTGTTTACGACCCCGAAGCAGACTGCTAGTTTACTAATGGAAGGTGCCTCACCTAAATAAAGTTTAATGGCTCATTTCATCTTTCCTCTGACCACATACAAAGAGTAGAAATTCCAGGTCACTGGCTCATTTATAATTTTCTTCTTCAGGAGTTCTGCTGAAATTTAAGTTTTGTGGGTTTTTTAACTATCAAATTTGGTTATGCTGTTGGTCTATTGGTATTTTCTGCTGAGTTTAATGCAGAAAACTTCATAGTCAATCCTAGGTGGCTGCAGGAATGACTTGAGATGTCTAGCTTTGCAGGATTTTTTAGGTTTTTCTGGATGTTTTCTTGTCAAACTGTAACTCAAACTGAGAACGCCATAGAAACCTTAAACTAACCACACTTTTAGAGGTCATCAGTCTGTACAAGAAAATACCAAGCAATGTGCAAAAGTGTTTGAACTCCATGCTCGAGGGGGCTAAACATTTGACCTACTCATAAATGGTAAAGGTCACCAAAATATCTACAGCTTTGATAAATCACCAAATCAGCAGATCTATATTTCAGCTTCAGAAATGCCAAGTACATGGGATTTGTATACATCAGTCATGTGAGAAGGGTGACTTCTAAAAACACAATTGATTACTCCCTAGCAACCAGACTGTTTCACCTAGCAACCAATTAAAGATCGGGATAGTTCAGTTTGTAGCACTTCTAGTCATAAGGGGCATATTTAAAAAAATGTTTTAAATGACACTTTTACAAGCCAATATCAAATTATGTGCGTAAACATCTTGTTTTGACCTTAGTGTTTTGTCATGAAAACGTTTAAAAAATGAAAATGCACTTAGATTTGATTTTCATACTGTTTGTTAGTCTTTTTAAATATCAAATAACTACACTGTCAGTCGAGACATTTTCCATTTTAATCTCATTTAATTGCCAGTTGGACCATATTTTCGGAGGGTAAAGACCCAAAGCACCTTTATTATTAGATTAAAAGGTACATTGTGATTTGGGTGGGTTTATTTTTTTTTTCTTTTTTTTTTAAGTTGCTTTGATGGCCCTATCTTAGTCCTGCGATCTTAAATCCTGGCTTTAGCCATTTTGTTGTTTTTTTTTTTTTTGTAAAGAATTTTTTTTTAAAAACAAAATACACATTGCTAGTACCTAAAAAGGTACTGGAAACATTCGTCAGAGAGTTTGGTCCATAGCGACATGATCGCATCACATAGTTGGCGCAGATTTTTTGTGTGCTGAAAATCTCCCTTTCCTCCACATCCTATATGGTTGTACCTAATAAAGTGGCCAGTGTACATAGTTTATATTAATAAATATTGAACAGATTCCATTTCCACCCTCTTCGCTCATTTCTATTGTATTCTTGAGACATTTCCAAATTGTCCGAATTCACCCCTAAACCATGTGGAAAATCTTTCTAGAAATTTTGAAGCTTTTGTGGATGTAAAGAGATGGCTAAAGTCAATTTGAACCATTTAGGTTGTGAATAAAATATGTCTGAAGGCAGATGAGTGAATAGTGTAAATTCAATGAAATGTTGCACATTTTTTGTACTTTTAAATTCTTTTGGTACAGCATATTATTTCACACTCTTGTAGACATTGATGAACGTTTCTTTTCACCCACTCCTCCAATTAAAACATTTTCAAAACATGTTGATTTGTGGAATTTCTGTAGATAGTAAGCTGGATTTTTGATACTGATGCATCATTGTGGCTTTTATTGAGACTAAAGTGTTTTTGTTTTTTTTTTATTCTAGACTTTTGTACAGTTTAGCTTTCAATGCTCGCTTTTTGAGGCACCTCTGGTATTTGATCACTTCGATGAAAACTAAGATGATCACTGGGTAAGTTTTTTCTTTTCAACCTAATTTACAGTACACCTTTTCAAGATTATTAACCGGTGAAAATTCTTTCTCCTTTAGCTCCATGGTTCCCTTGCTGCAGGTGATGTCTCGAGGTTCTCCGATGTCCCCTGAGGACTCCAATAGGATCATCCCTCTGTTTTACCTCTTCAGTTCCCTCTTCAGTCATTCTCTCATCTCTGTGCACGACAGCGAGTTCTTCGGAAACTCAGCCGTAGGTATGTACTCAAAGTACTCCGCAGCTTCTCACTATTAGTTGTGTTTTAAAATGGTGACCGATTGTGTTGTTTTCACATGAGCAGGTCAGAGCCAGCCATCTATGATGCCGTTTTCTCTGGCAGAGTTGGTGACGTTGTCTCGATGTTTGCGGGATGCTTGTCTGGGTATCATAAAGCTGGCCTACCCTGAGACTAAAACTGAGCATAGAGAGGAGTATGTAGCTGCATTCCGCAGTGTGGGAGTGAAAACCAACAGCCAGGTTCAACAGCGCATTCAGGCACAGCAAAAAAGATGGGTTCAGCTCTTTAAGGTAAATCCTATTTAAAAAGCCAACATATTGTTTTGCTTCTCCCACTTCTAATCGCTTCTCCTGCTAGACTGTTTGAGTTACAGCCACCAAATTTTGCCAAGTATCCAAGCGGGCCTGCCTCGAGTTTCTATATATTTTCTTATTTTATTATTATTTAAGACTTTGAACTTTTAAGGGAATCCTGGGTAGGGATCGATCGATATGGGTTTTTCAGGGCCGATGCCAATATTGCAGATTATTACAGATCAAATGAACGATATTTTAAACCGATATGTGTCTAGTGTAAAAATGAAATTTGTCATAATTAATAATAACAAGAGCTCTGACAAGAACTTTCTTTGAATGCTTTCAAACATATCTTTAATTCTGAGAACTGTTAACAATAACAATATTAAATAAAGACAAGTTTTGAGAGACAAGTGATTACTGCTGCACGCAGCTCCAGCAAGCACGTTCTGTCTGTCTTCACTTCCTACAGCCTTGGAGTTGATTGGTCGGACTCGCGACTTCCAACAAATCTGATGGGCAGTCGACGGAGACTGCTCTAGGGCACAGAGTGGTGAGCTCTGACAGGCTGCGTTGGAGCTAAAGAGCGCATTTCAAAATGAAATTATTTTTATCTGCAAATTGGTTTTGAAAATAAGCGATAATCGTGAAAATGCTTAATATCGGTGCCAATAATTGGTAGGCCCGATAATCGCTCAACCTCTAATCCTGGGAAATCTCTGAGAATGCTGGGAATTTTTCCATTGACTTAACAAGGGGTCAAACTTTGTAGAACTGTAACTCCAACTGAGAATATCATTAAAATTTCAAACAGAGCACACTTGTGGAAGTAATCAGTCTCTGCAAGAAAATAACCATTGTGCAAAGGTATTTTGGAGTTAAAGATATTCCACTGACTTATAATGACAAATAAGGAGAAACGTAAGCCCAACCATATAGCAACTGGATCCACAAAGTGAGGGAACTTTATCAAATGGAGCAGATCGCATATGCATTAAGCCTTTCTTTGATCAACAGTTTTGATAGAGAGATAATTTCCTGCTTTTCTTTTAATATTATCATGAGGTACCAAATTATAAGATTTTATGTCTCTTCTCAATCTGCCTTTCCTTTCTATAACCAGCTCTTCCTTCTCTATTTCTCCTTTCCTTAGTTTGTTTTCTCTGAATAACTGAATGTGCTCAAATGATGGATTAATATGAGGAAAAAATTTCAAAACAAATAGTATGTTATTGGACTTTGATATAACTGACAGCTCCCTATCAACCAGATTGTTTACCCTAGCAACTCTACATCAGCTGCCAATGGTAAATGATAGATATCAGCGGTGGTTTATTGAACTTAAAGTTACAGCCAACATTATATGTTGTGACTGACCCCTGCTTAGAAACAGGCTGCTCACCATAGCAACCAAATTTGCATATCAATAACTCAGCTGAGGAAAATCATAGAGACATGGGGGTTGGTTTATATTTCTGATTTTGGCATGGAGAACTCTGTATGATGTCACTGACTCCTGCATAGCAACCAAAAAGTTTACCTTGGCAACCATTCCATTTTGGTAATGAAATATTTTTAAAGGGCACTTTTACACACCAACATCAAACTTTGTGTACCAACGTTAGCTGTCTAGTTGGATTGAATAGATACCATTAATCCACATCATTAGAACTGGTAATTTCTTAGGGGCATGGGTGTTACTGTAAACCTGCCGCTGTATTAGCAGTGCTAACTACATCTTTGATGACATAATTAGATGAGTTGACCGTTAATGAGCCGAACGGTCTAAGCATCTGTTGGGACCATCAGTGCTGATCAGCCAGGCAGGAGGAGCGTTCACTTGGGAAATTAATAGTTTGTTTGCCATGCCTAAGTGAGCATTAGGATATTAGTCAGCTGTCTTTGCTCTCAGTCTTCCTCCATCGTGAAGTTGCGTCCATCCTCCTGTCAGCTGTCTCCATGCCCCCCCTCCTCTCCATTATTTATGTGGCTGCATGGTTTACTCAGATCTCTTGCCTCCAGTTGACAGCTCATTGACCTCTCTTTGTCCTTTCATTTAACTCGACATCTTTTCAGTAGATTTGTGGAGCTTTGCCACACTGACATTTCAAAGTTAAAGTCATAATTTTTATATGCAAATTATCGACGGGCTATAAATTTTATTTGGAGCCATTTATGTTATTATACTGAGGATCTTTTGGGATGTAGCTTTGCTAATTTCATGTTTGTATCCAAGTAATACCAACACTTTATCGACACTTTCAATGATGGCTCTAATATAATATTGCAGACTGGAGGAGCATGTTGGAGTCCGTAAAGAAATGTACGGTTGTCGGTGTGCCACAGGTTCAAATCCCTTCCTGTCTAATCACTGTCCTGTCATTATCTTTTATATTAAAAAAGAGAAATTATAGAGCTCTGATGTAGAAGTTGCTGAAAGAAATGTGCTGTTGTTTCTCAAGGAATTATCGTCTTGTTGCATGAGGAAATGGAAATTGATCTTAAAGCGACAAAGACCTTTAAGTGCTGTATATAGCTGATTAATTAAGGAATTAACTAAATAGCTGTCTTTTATATGATTAATCGTTTGAATCAATGCGTCTGACTCTATGAACTATTCTAAAAGCAGCAATGTCGCATTCTTCGCATGAGCACATTACGTTTGATTAAAGCCAAAAATAAACTTTTCATCACTCACTTTCTTTTAGAGTCGACACTGTTTTTTTTTCCACCCCTTCTTTAAAGATAATAAGTAGCTTTTATCATTAACTATTGAGCTGTTCTCCAGATCTAGAGATAGTGCCTTTATATGCGATATGTGAGGCCACAAAGCATCTGTAATTATTGAGGGAAAAAGAGGGACGACCCTTTGATTTTTGGTTGAAATAGCATCGCCTTCACAAAGCGTTGTGACATAAGTGTCGTTCAAATCCCCACTATGATGGATGCAAAACTGGCGCATACCTTCACCCACCCACACCCCCCATAGATATGCCACTTTTGTAAAGGGCCACTGTTTTTGGTCTCTTCTGCCTGAAACAATTTAAAATAAGTGCAAAAAATGGGATGTGTACAGCTACCCAGAGTAGGTTTGGGGTGTCAACCTTTAACCTCTTAAGCCCGCGAGTCCCCGGTATTGGGGACTTGCCCCCTTGTGCGTTACATTTTCGCTCATAGCTCACTAACCCTGAGAATAACCCACACATATTAAATACTGTTGTGCTCAGCGGAAACTCCTCTAAAAACGTATCTAATTCAATTTCATATCCGTTAACCACAGCTCGAACGCCATGCAAATAAACAACAACATAGTCGGAGTATAATTCATGACCAGGTTTTTGTTTATGTGCGATATGTATCCACAATATAAACGGAAACACCAAAACCATGGCATCAAATGAAAGCTAACAACCAGCTGAATCCAGCGATATGCAACTCATTTACATTGCATGAAGTCTTTTAGAGCAGGGAGTGAAAGTTCCCCTAAAAAAACGCCAACAAAAACCAAGCAAGCATGTAAATCTTGTCTTACCTTTGCCGTTTTTTTCAACAAAAAGTTATTTCCATATCGATAAGTCCGTTTGTTATGTCCGGTCGATAGCTTCGCGGAAACTCCATTTTGGATTTTTTCTGTTGCTCCGTGGTCTCATGACGTCACCAAATATGGAATGACTCCCCGTGCGTAAGAGGGGGTCTCTCCACGCTGCGCGTCGTGTGATTCGTCGGCGATGCTGTCCGTCTCAAAATGGTTGAGCTCATTGGCTTCCATAGAATCAGAGCTTTCCAGCGATATATAGAGCTCCCGGATTGGACAGATGGTCGGAGGGTAGGGACACGCAGAAGCTCGAACGTCGAAAGCGTTTGTGAATGAAAGGTTCCCAAAAGCGCAGCAAGATGGGGTAAATGAGCTTCCACCCCCCTTTTACAGCATTTCTTTAGGAGTTTTTTTTGCTGAAATCATGTCCAGTAAGCAAGAAAAGAAGACTATGAACGTAGCTGAAGCTTTGGACAAGATTTTTTCCATATTTCAATTATTGTGCCAAATTGTGCCAAACTGTGCCAACATGGATTACGCCTGAACTTTGTTCAATCAAAACCTGTACAGAATATTAGTTTCTTGTAGTATTGACACCAAACTTGCTACAGATGTCCTTGACATGTAGTGGTTACAATTGATTGTGTTTATTTGCTTCGTTTCAAGTAAAATAAGGAGATATTAGAGGAAACATGTGTTTTTTTTTTAGGCGGAGTTCATTTTTTGGCCATTCCAACATCAATTACTCTTACCCAGTGTTCTTGACTGTCAAATTAACTCATCCACACCACTCCCCAAGAACCTATCTTCATTTTAATACCAAGATGTGGAGTTTAGACCTTGTAAAAGCTGAGAAATGCCTTAAAAAGTAAAAGTATAGGATTTTCGGAAAATAGGCCTCAGGGCTTAAGAGGTTAAAGAGCAAGACAGCTCCTCGGAATAGCTGATAAAACGCACGCAAAATTAAAAATAAAAACTTGTTGTTTGTGTTCTGTATAATGAACACTTATTTAATTAAGTATACATTACACAAGTGGACATGCTGGTTTAATTGTCTTGCGTTGATGTATTTATTGATTTAAGAGCTCGGAACTTTGGATATTTTTCTTTATTTCTGACCTAACCCCAGTCCATTATGCCCTATTAACACAAAAGATAAACATTAAAATAATCAATAAATCCTTTTTCATCGGTGTCTGAATGCTTAAGTACAATTAATTAGCTTTCCATCAAATTCAGACATTTAGGTGGTGTGGATTTAATCAAGAAGTATTTTCATTTTGTTAATTTCACAGCAGATTTGTTCTCAAATGCTGCAGGCCTTGATGCTGGATTTTCAAATGGATTGAATTTTATGTCAGTATCTCTACTTAGAAATAAAGATATTTTTTTTGCACTCTGTCTGTACTCAGTTATCTGGTCCCCACTCACCAAATACATTCTCATTGAACCGCTTGAAAGGATGGTTCATTGTTTGAGGTCTACTAGTGAATGTGCAGCATACAAACTGCTCTGAAAGGTTTCCACAAAACATACCGCCTCCTGTCAGCTAAAACGACCCATTAAAGAAGTACAAGCACAAGAAACGCATTTCCCAAATTGAATGTGCAATTTACAGTCAGCTCTAACGCCGTTGACCCCTCGCACTCTAATGTTTGCCTCCAGCCACGGACCGTCCCTCTGGATGTTTTATCACTCCTATTGTCGAGCTATCTATTTAATTGAAAGAAGTTAATTGAATGAAAATGATCAACTAAGCTTGTATTAATATTGCTAATGGAACTTTCTTCTTGGCTGTGTTTGGAGAGGGATGTCACTGCGGGAGAGGCCCATTAAGGCCTGCACTTAACCCGATGGGCTAATTAACCAATGCTTATTCATTTCACATAGACAGGAAGAGCCTTAACACCCTGTGCCCCACAAACTGACCAGAAGTGGAGTTTTACACTTGCCAGCGTTACACAAGTTCTGGTGTCGGTCAGAAATCTATCCGCATTTTCTAGGAATGGGACGGGTTGCTTTATTTTGACAATGCAATGCTTTATTTTGACAATGCTTTTTCCACTGCAACTCAGTGCTGTTTCAGAAGACAAGGTTAAGTTATATGATGCGCAAACCCAAGGAAGAGTAATGTGAAGAATTCTATGTAACAGAAAAACACTTGGATGGTTCAAGGATATTAAGCTCAGGAGACTGAGATCCACTCAAGAACCTTCACTATGTTCTAGTGGAACCAATGATGAGAGACCTTTGCCTTTGGATCCTTGTGTTTTAGAACTGTTACCCCAAACACTGCTGCTAATGGTCGGGAAGGTGGATCTTGACGATCACCCCAAAAGCATTTAAATTAGTCTTTATAATTAATGTAACCACAAAATATATAATTAATGTAAACCAAAAAAATTTAAATCCTTTAAAAATAAAGATGGTAAGATTAATGTAGTGATTACATAGCATCTTTATTTTATTTTTTTTGTGTGGGTTACTCTAAATTTCATACTGTTTTTTTACAGTTATTTCTCAAATTGTTTCTGGTCAATTTTAAAATTTTCATTTGTTAATTTTAAAATCTTTTTTTAAAGGTTATAACCAACCTTGTGAAAATGCTGAAAGCCAGAGATATCCGCAGACCGTTCTGTCCATCCGGGCACTGGCTCTCTGATGAGGTCAACATCAAATCAGATAAAGTAAGATTTCTTTAATGTGTCTTTGCAGATGGGTAAAAAAAAAAAGCCCAGGGATGCACCGATACTGGTTTCAGCGCTGATACTGAGCTCATAAACTCTTAAAAGAACTCTTTGATACCAAAGACAGATACCCACTGATGTCATCATCAGAACTTTCAGTGCACATAGACTTCAGCTGCATCAACAGAATGTCAGGCTCAGCGGTGTGGAAATGTTTCAGAATTAAAGAAAACTTTGAAGGGGAAGAACAAAAATCAGTGCAATAATTACAAGTAAAATATTAAAGCCCTTTTCTGCCAGGTGAAAAAAAAAATCTAGTGAATTAAAAAATAGAAATTTTGATTTGAGTTTAAACATTTAAAGTTTGAAATGGTCAAAATTTTTGTACAGGTGAAAATTTGAGATGAAAAAAAAAACAAAATTTCGATTTTCAGAAACATAGATATAAAAAAATTTACATTTTGAGAAAGTTAAAATTTTTAGATAATTTGAAATCTAGAGAAAAAAAGTTTTATTTGGACATAAGTCAAATTTTAAGGTAAAAATTTTATATTTTGAGATTTTTTTTTTTACAGGTTGAAATTTTTAACTACAAATTTCAAAATTTTGTGATGCAGAAGTCAAAATTTTGCCTCGCTGGCTCTGCAGACACCTAATCTAACACGCTGCATTATTCCATGGTGTTCAGTGTAAAGATTTCATCATTAGTAAAACCACGTTTTAAATATTGTGTTACCTCTCCCAGCTCCTCACACTAGTGTCGGTGCTTTTGATGATGAAATTCAACGATTAACTCAATATCCAGATCCGAAATTTAATAATTTTACTTTTGTATCTCAAAGTTTTGTGAAAAGATCTAAAATCTTTTACTTTTGTAGCCCTTTATTTTACCTTTTTTAACTCAATTTTTTTCTTTTTTTGGTATTTTTTTTATTTCAAAACTTTGACTTTTGTATATCAAACCTGGTATATTTAATCTGGTCGAATTGGGCTTTCATAGTAATATGTTAAAACATCTGAAAGTAAAACACAAGAATGATGTAAATTGATTTGATAAAAAAATGTTTTTTTGTTTCTTTCTTTTTCGTTTCATACATATAATATGATTTAATTATAACCTTAGTTTGTCTATGGAAATTGTTATTTATGTTTGTACTATGACAATTTTGGGTGAAATTGGGTTTGGGTTTTAACTGCAATGAAACTTAAAATGGTTAGTCTCACTGTGTCATTACCAGGAGAACTGCCACATCCCAAGAAAAAAAGAATCAGTCTCTGCCAGTATAAGAAAAAAAATGTGGCATCGGTGCATCCCTAGTAAAAATGAAAATGAGTAACGTGACGTCTAATGTGAATACCCACTTACTTTACTTACTTACTTTCTTTCAAAAAGATTGTTTATTACAAATGCAGTAGTAAATTGGTTTTATGCGTGGATGTTTGTAGGGGACTCAGCTATATGTTCCCTCTTCAAGACACGTGTGGAGAACCAGGAGAATGGGACGTATCGGACCTCTGCAGTCCACTCTAGATGGTAAGGCATTTCCAAATGGAGAACTCCCACATGAACAATATATTGTCACTGTAATCAAGTCATCAAAATTTTGTCATTGTTGTTTTTCTCGTGCCTCACCCCTTCTTAAAAATTCAATTAGCTTAAAACTGGACACATCTGGTTGCCTATTTGTCCAGACCTTTTTCATTTTCCTAAATGGACCTTGGAGGAGGTGACGAATGGCTCCTGTATTGAACATGCTGCACAATATTTCCCCACCAGTATGGCCTCTTGATGGCTGGTTTGTGGAAAGAGAGAGAGGCCTGACTAATCGTGCGGAAGCCTTCCACAGTGCAAGCTGTGTATTAGCTGAATGACACGCCTCATCTGCTGTCATGGCAGTTTCTTTTTTTCCTTTGGTTGGAAATGTTTGTAGGACGGAGGTTTAATACAAAACAAACGTCCCTGTAATGGAGGGAGAGGACAGGTGGATGGGAAAATCGCTGCTGAGTTAATTAAAAGTGTGTAGCAGGGAAGACTGAGTGCGATTGAACGATCTTTAATGGGATGCTCTGTAAATACCCCATTCAGCAAAGGCTGGCTGGGCCTTCACTCAAGGTTGTGCAAGAGAACCGAGGCAAATCAACAACGTCTTTAAAATCTGACATCCAGACCCATCATCGGGTCTTGGCAGCCAGGTATCACTTTGGCAATTTTAATACTTAGTTTTTTTTTTATTTGAGTTAACCAAGTTCTCCAACGCTCGGATCATATCCTTATGTATGTAAATGCCAGGCAGCGTTTCCCTTAGGTTTACTTCCTTTAGGTAATTTCTTCTGCTGTGCAGTGGCTGTTTATATAACTAAGATTAACCTTAGACGAAGATTTTCACTTTTTTTTTTTCAGGACCCCTAGGTTGCCCGTATCTTTCTCTTTGTGCGTTAATCTGCTCACTGCTGAAGAAGCTTACACCCACCTTGCTGCAATCATTTATTTTTATGTTTTAATTTAAAGTGAACATTTTTGTCGATTTGTTTGATTTTTAAAATAAAGTGAATTCAATGAAAGGCCATTATTTATCTGGTCGATTGACCCATTTAAAAAAAATATTTTTAAAATGACAATTTGCCAAGCCATCAGAACCAAACTGAAAACCGTGGTTAAAAACCTTGATGCGTACCGAACTGTGAGTTTTTTTTTTGTACTGTTAGCTTCCCTAGTAATCACACTTTCACAAACAGTTTAATACATTTCTGGAAGTTTTTAACATGGGTAAGTATGTGATTTAGGTTTTCCTGTAGTAAAGAACAGAAGCTGGATGGTGTTTCAACGTCTGAGGGACTTATCCTTAACTTGTCATGTGTTCATTAAGATTCAGATTCACTTTTCCTTTGGCTTTTTGAGATCTCAGTGCTCTTTATAATTAAACAAGGCCTCGATTTAATCTTTGAAATGAAGGCAACAAGCAAAAAGCTGTTTAAATAGAAATGTGATTTGCATTCATTAGGAAAAGGCATGAAACCACTTCTAGCTTTACTTTTCCGATGAGTGCACAATTACATAACCTTGATTACAATATCTTGATTAGTAAGTAAAATTTGATTTTAGAGCACTTTTACAAACAGCAGTAAACCAAGGTGCTGAACAAAAAAACAACAAAATACAGACTTAAAATGACAGGATAGACCAAAACATTAGCAATTAAAGCAACAACACTTAAAACGGATAATTAACAACATTCTCAACACCAGATATTTTAAATGCCTGCGAATAAAAGTCAGTCTTCAATGTAGATTTAAGTATCGTTGATTTTTAGAAAGGTGTGTTTGCATTCCATAGTCTGAGCCTAAGCACTTACTGCCCTGGTCCTCTTAGTCTTCAATTTGTTGCGTGGGACCACTAGCAGCTTCAAAGGAGGAACGAAGAAGTCTCCAAAGAGGAGAGAGAGCAGCTGTGTAACATATATGATGGAGCGATGCCATTTAAGGCTTAAAAACAAATAAAAACAATTTTAAAATTAATTCTGCAATCTGCTGGTAACCAATATAGTGAAGCTAGAATAGCTGTAATGTGATTGTGTTTTCTAGCACTTGCCCGGCTGTTTTTTGGATGTCTTGGAGGTGTGAAATTGCCAAACTGAGAAGTCAACAGTACAGACCATTACAATAATCTAATTTGGCCTTGATAAGTGCATGCATGACCGTTTCCAGATCACTAAAAGATACAAATTATTTTATTTTTTAAAATGTGTTGTTCACTTTGGTCTAATTGTATGGGAAATGTGATTATTTTCTCCTAAATTATTAAAATCTCCTTCAATCTCTTCTTTTTCTAGCCCAGGCATAATGTGCTTCTGAGGTTTTCATTCAGAAATCTTTATAACCACTTCCCTATTGGCTACTGATTTGCATATTCATGACATGTATGCAAAGCTAATGTCTGATTAATTACATGAACTTCAATACTTGCATAACTGGAACTGCAACGTTGATAGATGCTGTAATGGCATTTGGAGGAAACGTTATACAACCTTACCCCTATGAGCCAGAATCTGATCCTGAATCAGATGCAAAGGCACCTTCACATACTGGGCATCTGGGGCTTTAGTCCTCAACGTTTTCACACTGCAGGAGAATTGTTAAATACACTAGAACTGTAGATTAACAAGCGAGTCTTAGTGGGTGGGGGGGTGGGGTCCTTATTTAATGGTAGGGGAAACACTGCAAGGTTCAACTTCACAAAAACAATCCCACCCCTACGTCTTGGTGGAATCTGTTGAGTAGTGAAATAATGTAAATCTTCTTCTGATAAGACTACAACTGTTTTGGTGACCAGCCTAGCCCTTGTTTTTGCTAAATCATCTAAAGTTATTGCATCTAACCAATTATCACAATATGGCTGTTTTTTTGTTTTTTTGTTTGGTGTTTTGTACATTTATCATTTTGCATGAGCACCTGTGAAGCAGGAGTTTAATCTATGGAAGTGACTTTTGACATTCTTCCCCACAGTTGGACATGAACCCCCACCATTGTCAGTTTCAGAGGAGAGACATTTAGCCATTCTCACCGAACTACCATTTGTTGTGCCCTTCGAAGAAAGAGTGAAGGTATGAGAAGTCCTCGAGTTTATCTAATATTTCACTGATGTGTTTACTTGAAATAATATTCAATTAACAATGTTGACGTATTATTGGAAATGAACACAAACTACTTAAGGAATTGATAAACTGAACCATCTGTCTTTGTAGATTTTTCAGAAGTTGATTTATGCTGATAAGCGGGAGGTGCAAGGAGAAGGCCCTTTTTTGGATGGTGTGAACATCACCATACGAAGGAACTACATCTATGAAGATGCATATGACAAATTATCGCCCGAGAATGGTAAAGAAAGCAAAGCATTTATTCAGTAAGTTCTTGATCTATTAAGATATTTGCTTGTCTTTGTTTCAGAGCCTGACCTGAAGAAGAGGATCAGGGTTCATCTTCTCAATGCTCATGGGCTTGATGAAGCTGGTATAGATGGTGGAGGAATATTCCGCGAGTTCTTGAATGAGTTGTTGAAATCAGGCTTTAATCCCAACCAAGGCTTCTTCAGGACAACTAATGAAGGTCTGCTGTATCCGAGCCCCACTGCTGAGATGCTTGTGGGAGAATCGTTCACCCGCCATTACTACTTCCTTGGCAGGATACTGGGGAAGGTATGACCCATTTCACAATGATGATTACACCAGTTCTACATCATTGGCTTTGCTTAGTTTCAGCTCAATGGATTAAACTGCACAGGGAAGGTTCTTTTTTTTTTATTAATTTCTTTTTTTATTTTTTTACAAAGCCTAAAATAAATCAAAACTGCTGAAGCAGATATTTGTCTGAGCATGTGCAGACGCCTGCTCGCAGTCATCTCAGCACCCAAAAAGCCTCTCATTTTTGTCTCAAATGGTACAGTGACAAGAGGATATATTTTATAGTTAGGGTTATTTTACTTGCTATTTTAATTGCTTAGAGTATTATTGTTTTGTGACTTTGAGGGCCAAATCTTACTTGAAAAGTACTGAATTTAGCACGTGTCAAAAGTGGTAAACATTTACGGGGTTCAAAAAGTGAGCGTTGAGAAATGGGTCTTTTTTTTGCAAATGAAATTTGGCATATGGACTGTGCTAGTTTGTGTAAACCTATGTAAATAATGATATTTATTATTTAGATTGTTTTTTCATGTCATTCATTTTATTTATTTTGATGTAATGTTTCGTGGTGGGGTGAAGATGTTTATTGTAACAGCTGTGTTTACTCTTTTTAAATCAAAATGACAACAGAAACTTTCAAAAGTTTACACACCCTGGTGTTTTTGGTCTGATAACATGCGCATAAACTGACAAAAGTGTTTGAGCGGGTGGTAAAGGTAACCATTCTCACCTCAACTTGTTTGCTCGGAACCAAAGTTTCTGCAGAAAAGTTGAGGGCTCCTGATAGACCCTTGCCTCTTTCATCCACTGATGCGATGAATCTGAATTCTGAGTGATGGAGAAAGCAAACGAGTTGTCAAAGAACCTACTGGATAAGGAAGTTGAACTGAACAGAACAGGAGTGGGATCTAAAAAGATCTCCAGGTAACCGAGAATCAGCATTCAGAAAAATACAGAGACGAGCCTCCAAACTTTTGGAACAAAGTTATTTAGAGCGATGAGGCCAGAATGTAACTTTTTGGCCACAACCATAAATACTACATTTGTAGAATAGTCAATGATGTTTTGGGGATTTGTGAGCTCCTAAAACACAAGAAACTTGGTCAAAATTGATGGGAAGAGATACTGGATGAACAAAGTGAAGGTTCTGGAGTGGATCTCTGTCTCCTGACCTCAATATCATTGAGCCACTCTGGGAAGAACTCAAATGTGCCGTTCATGCAAGAATTTCCAAGAGTTGGAGACCTTTTCCCAAGAAGAATGAGCTGCTTTACCAACAGAGAAAATAAAAGAGCCTCATCGACAACTACCTCAAGAGACTTCAGGCTGTCATTGATGTTAAAGGGGGAAATACACAATATTGAGAGCTGTGGTGTGTACATTTTTGATCAGGTTCATTTGAAAACGTTCTGTTGTCATTATGATTTAAAAGGAGTAAACACAGTTTTTTAACAAACCACTAAACTGCAAGTGGGAAAAACATTTGTGTGCTATTATTTATTTTTTTTAATAAAATGGACAAGAAAGCCAACATTTTGACAGGGTGTGTAAACCTATGAGCCCAACTGTAAGTCTCAAACTTTCACCTTTGCTGTGTCTGTCTAACATCCCACATCCACGCAGGGACCCAGTGGGATTAATGCTCTTCCATGTCAGTCTATGCTTGAAGTCTAAAAACTCTTCATGAGAAACCTATGGGTGACATCAAGGACAGTATGTCTATAATTGTATATGGTTTATTGCTCTTTTGAAAGAGGGGGCGGGGGGGATTGCACCTGTCCACAGTACACTTTTTTTCCTTTCACCCCCTATTTTGATAATTTTGCAAAAGCATCTTTTCTACACATTTGTCTGTCACTCACATTCAAACATGGGTTCTTTGGATCGATTTTGAAGGTCAAAGGTCAGGTTCAATCAGTGGTCGCATGCTGAGTAGCCTGGAGAACGTTATAGATCAACTGTGTTTGATTTATGAGTTCGCTAGAGTTTAACTTCAAGTTTATTTGTGGCCCTTTGATCCAAATAATTCTCCCATTGTTTAGATTTAACTTATTTCATGTTTGCTAATACGGAGAGGTATACACAACTGGAGGGACAAGTTAGGTTAGAAAAATGCTAGCTATTAAAGGGTTAAAGCATTTTTCTTTGCTTTTCATTGATGCTACTTAAGTAAATTACAAGGCCTCGAATAACTGACAAATGTTTCACGGTGGTGCTCCTCTTATATACAAATGAAACATTAATGTTTTGACATTAACAGCTACAGCTTAGGCTGAAATTTATTGACTCAATTGTTCTGGCTATCTCTTGTGAGTGCCTACTTGCTGCTATTTATTAGCCGCTAATGTTTTTAAAGTTTCATTAATGCTTATGCCCAGGATTGTTTATCGCAAAGCACACGGGCGGGGGGAAGGGCAGATGAATTACCCCATGACAGGAATCTCACTGCTCAATTAGGCTACTCCATTAGCCCATGATTCCCCATCTCTGTTTGTGTAGCCATCGCATTTTCTCATGGACGCTAAATCAGGTAGCACCATAAATAACTGGCTGTGTGCCTCTGGTAATAGAGTTTTGATCTGTTTTACAGTCACAGGCTTCAACACCACTCGTGAAGAGGCAGTTCAGGCCACTTATTAGAGAGCTATAATGAACACCCCCCCCCCACTCCTCCTCCTCTATGATGGAAAGGACATGACTGAGCTTCTGTCCAGAGCAATGGCTGGCCCTACCCCATTACTTCCCTTATATTCAATTTCCCTCACTCTTTAGTAATGGGCTCAGCAATTATGGTGACGAGATTCATTTGAATTTGACTTTCAATTAACCTTCGTCTTTTCTGTCCATAAATATGACGGCTAGTACCAGACTTGAGTGGGATATTGATATTTGTTTAGTGCTGTTATAAAAATGACCCGTATATATTACAGTTGGCTTTTAAGGGTCAACTAAAAATGGAAAAACATTGTTCCTTATTCAAATGTCCATAAAAAAGGCTTTTAGTGAACTGAAGAACAAAACTGACTCAACTACCACACTGGAATCTGCTTCTAAAGATGGCAGCTAGGAATGTTCAGAAGCTTCTTTGATCTAGGATGTGCAAGCACCCTGCATTTGTTCTGCCTTCCATCTATAGTTTACTTTTATACTATGTGAAGCAAAAGCCACAAACAGCAGCAGAGTAACCCATTATTGCGGTTAGAGAACGATGGGACCATATCCAAAGTGATTGTTGCAACTGAAACAAGAACGAAAGACTTAACTTTGTGCTAACCAGAAGAGGGTTTTGGAAGTGACATCCAATCGGAGAGAAGGCTTTCATTTTATTCTACATCTGTTTTGTTTCTAACACTTTCACTAATACTGTGTCTCTTGTTACGGAGTATTCTGTTTTTCATTTGTCATCGACGGCACAGAGGTTAGGATGGTAAATAAAGATATGGTGTCTGTTAAATACAGAACACAGATCCTTTTGAAATGAATGGCTAAAATTCAGAAGCAAAGTCTACTTTCCTTTTTATTTCCCTGGTAGCCATTGTTTTATTTTGGAAGATTCATTTTGAAGTATTTCCAATTCCTTTCCGACCTTATATGGTCATGGAGATATTTGAATGAGCAAAAAATACTTGGACCTACATGAGAAGTACAAAGTAAAAAAGAAAGTTGATATCTTAAAAAATATTTTTTTGCTTTATTACGTGATATGAACATTTAACATTTTTCCAATCAGGGGTCCTCAATTATTTTTAGCCAAGGGCCAAATTGTACAAAACAAACTAGAAAAAGGGACGAAGGCCATGACCATCTACCCATTTTCCCTCACCGAGGTCGAACAACCTCCTCGATCAAAGGCATTTCAAATAAACACATTTAAAACACATGGCATAACATTTTATTTTTACTCCTTAATCATTGAACATTAATCAAAGAAAAGAAACCTATTTAAATTACAGTTTTCAACGTAAACTTTGATTGCTTTGCCATGTTCTCATTTGAGACAGCGCTGAAACAGTGAGGGGGTTCGACTCAAGTTTTGTATAGTGTGTTTGTTGTTGGACATCAACGTCAACTGGCAAAATGAACGGAATCTGTCTTGCAGCATTTATGGTCATGGAAAAGGCTCTCGCAGCGAAGTGGATTCTGCGTGGACAGTACCAGATTTTTGCTTGACTATAAATCATTGTCTGTAATTTCATTGTCTTGCGATATAATATTGCAAGTTCAGCAGTCTACGGTACAGCCCATGCGAGGGGCCAGTCAGAAACCGTTGGGGGGGCAGATCTGGCCTCCATTTGGTGATCAATGTTCTCAATATTTATCAATTTACACTATACACTTATAGACACTTTACTAGGTACACCTGATTGGACCCCCCTAAGAAATGCCTTACTTTTTCATGGCATTGATCCTATGAGGTACTGGAAACATTCTTCAGAGTTTTGTCAGCTGCGCAACCATGATGTAACTCTCCCGTTCCACCACATCCCAAAGATGCTTAATGAGATTGAGATCTGGTTCAAGAAACCAGTCTGAGGGGATTCACCCTTTATGGCATGGAGCGTTATCTTGCTGGACGTAGCCATCAGAAGTTGGGGACACTGTATGCTTTCATGTTGTTGACTCTACCATCCAAACGTTGCAGAAATGTTTTACAATTCTCTATTGTCCTCCTTTGGTGAACCTTATAGCCTCAGTTTCCTGTTCTTAGCTGACAGGAGTGGCATGCAGCCACAGAACAACTGCGGTTCATTCTCTGTAAACCTTAGAGATGGTTTGAAAAAGCTTGAGCTATGTTACATCCTATGCACACAAGTGTGTGGCCCCTTCTTTAAAAACATGTGCACATATATTTTTATTATTGGGTACTTTTGTATTTATTGCTCCATTGCTGATTGTGGAAGAAAAAAAAAACGAGAGAACGAACTCTGAATTCTGGTTGTACTCAACCTCAGACGCTTTTGTCTTGTTTTCTGACAAGTTGCAATAGTTTTGAGTGAATTTGTTCTAATAGCAGCAAGAAAGCCTCTATAGTAGTCTTGATGAAAACGTCGAGGTGTACAGGCTTGGTAAAGTACAGTCTGTGTAGAATCAAATTCCTGTTAAATCACTTTTCCAAGAACGCCCCCATAGTTCCACTGATCCTAAAACAGGGATTGCATTGCTCACATGCCCGTGTTCAGCGGGCGAGGCTTTACTGTGTCTCTCAAAGGGCAACAGAGTGGAAAGAGAAGGTCAGAACTCCTGATTGATGGCAAGTGTGTAAAATTTTTTATTGATTCTTAATGCTGTAAATTTACAAATTTATTTGGCAGAAACAGAAGGCAGCTGCTAAGTTGTTGCCGTTTACCCTCCTGATGGTGCCACAATTTGCATTAATTGCGTTGCCACTGCACTCACTTATATTAAAACGCCCGGCCATTCATTACTCCTCTTTATCCCAAGTCATTTTGGCACAATTTCTGGCAATAAACAGCCATAAATTACTGGAGGGTTTGAAAAATTGTCTGCGTTGTGCCTCCATATCATTATTGCCCCCTCTCCTCAGGAGTGACGTTATTGATAGATTTCAAGAGCACATATGTTTCTAAAACAAGGCTCATGGGAAGAATAGTACTAAGTGGATTAATTTGCATTAAATATACCCCTTCTATGAAGTTGCACGATTAAGCTGTGTTTAGAAAATGCTCTGATATATGACCAATGTGTGTGTTTTAGATGCATGGGTTTGGGAAATTTATAATCCATTTAGCTCGATGCATAAGTGCAGTCATTTACTGAAGAGTTGTTTGCTTCAACCCCTCAAGCTATGTTCATTTTATTTCGATAGTGCTGTTTTTTTTTAGCTTTTTATAATAACCCTATTTTAATTGCTCAGAGTATTATTGTTTAGTGACTTTGAGGGCCAAACCTTACTTGAAAAGTACAGAATTTTGCACGCGTCAAAAGTGGTGCACATTTACACGGTTCATAAAGTGAGCGTTGAGAAATGGCTCTATTGCGCCACCTAATGTGTTAGCAAAGTTTTTCATATGCAAATGAAATTTGGCACACCTGTAGGGTACCAAGACTTAAATAGACGTAATATGGAATGTGCTAGTTTGTGTGAACCTCTAAAAAATGTGTGCATGGTGGCCGTGAAAAGTATACATTTTGCAATAAACAGGAAGTTGTTAATAACTCAACCGCGCAATGTCCGATCAGGTTCAAACTTGCTATGCGTGTTAAGAGTCCATGTCTGAACAAATCTATGTAGCTACTTAAAGTGCCATCTATAGTGCTACCTACTGGCAACAGCAAATATCCCTTTTTCAGCTGTTTTGTACCCCTGTTTCAACCTGTGTTTGAAGTTTGTTTTAAATTTGGAACTTTTCTACAAAAAATCTATTGGAGTAAGTTTCCAAAATTAACAAGTCAGTTATTTTGTAAAATCCTCAAAAAAGGTACTTTAACATAGTCTTCCTAGAGTTTGTATTTTTTTAACCTTCACAATCCATCAAGTTTATCTCAAGATATATGGAATGTTGAATTTCAAGGATTTTTCGATTTTGTGAAACTATGTGCATATGGAGGCCATCGATAAAGGAAATTATAAGGAAGAAGGTATAGCTCATTTTATGAGTTATAACCATGCTTGGAAGTTAATTTACCATGTAGTTAATATACCATACTTGAACATGCAGCATTTAACATTGATAAGACACTACTCTAAGATAAGAATATTAGAATATTATTTGTATTCTTTAACAAGACAATAATACAACAATATTCATTCTCATTCATAGCGCCACCTGGTCGTGCGACACTTTATTTTTTGGTTTCTATTTTTTATTTGCTTTTTTCCCCTGCAATGTTTACAGGTCGCGATACAGCTCCTAAATAAGGACTGATCGTAGTGCATGGTGCAAAAAAGTGCCAACTGAGGTGCTAGTGCCCTTTGATTCCTGAATTTTATTTGGAAAGCAGGATTTAAAAAAAAAAACTTTAATATGCTGTGCACAATGGTTACAGATCTTTCAGGATCCTCATCATAAAGTAATTGATAATAAGTAAAAGGTAAAGTAATAAAAAAAATTATCTCGTCTGAGATGGAACAGGAAGTTACATCACAGCCAGGGAGACAGAGCTGGCAGCTGGCTCTCTCAGGGTCTCCCTTCTCCCCACTCCCTTGATCTTCCTTGTTCTAAATGCAACATGCTAGCTAATATCTCTAATGTTTAAGCTAAATACAGCCTACTTTTCTGTTAAATCTTCTTAAACCTTGCTATCAGTCTTCTTACTTGGGTTATGGATTAATATTCAATAACAAATGTGAGAGAGTAAACATGTCTCTCTGTGTCGCTGATGTACTACAGGCACTCTATGAAAACATGCTGGTGGAATTGCCGTTTGCCAGTTTCTTCCTGTCCAAGCTGTTGGGAACCAGTGCAGAAGTGGATATCCACCACCTGGCCTCGCTCGATCCAGAGATGTACAGAAACCTGCTTTTCCTCAAGAGCTATGAAGGGGATGTGGAGGATCTCGGTCTTAACTTTACCGTGGTTAACAATGATCTTGGCGAGGCCCAGGTAATGAACCCATGTTTTTTTTTTTTATTTGTGATTCCTCGCTGTGTTAATGATTTATTGGACTCAGCGTTTTTTTTTCTTCTTTACAATTTGCTCTAATGAATTTTCTTTATTACATTTTTTGTGGCAATCCTTGTTGTTTCATATACTGCTGATATACACTGTTCTAAGCACTTTTTGTGTCATTGTGCATTTGTGTGCCAGATCTTTGAAAAGCACAAGCCAAATCACAGGTCTTGTACTTCCAAGGGATATCCCTTCTTTTCACCACTAGATGGTACTGATGGCACTCATTTGGGGTCTATAAAGCGAAACTAAAAGACAAACACGCCTTTTCTCACGTTTTCCTAAATGTGTCATAGTGTCAATGTGTCAAATGTGTCACATTTGTTTAAAAAAACAAAAATAACAAATCGTGGTTCTCGTACAAAACACTAGATGTAGTAGTTGTTAAGTTTGATTATTAACCTTAATTTCATGTTATGGGGTTAAATAATTGTTCTTTTAATCGTTCATTTATTAGTGCAATGTAGTTTATACAATATTGTTTCTGTTATTTTCAAATACATTTATCTGGATGGTATGTAGTTATTCTGTTTCTCACGGCTGAAATAAACTCAATCTTATATCGACTTATCTTTTGTATTTGTGGCCGATCACTTTCGACATGGAACGCAATCTTATCTGCACCCAGGGAGATGGAGCCGGTCACACTCTTGTGTGTTTGTCTCTTTCCAGGTGGTCGAGCTCAAACCAGGGGGAAAAGACATCCCAGTTACCACAGCCAACAGGATAGCCTACATCCATTTAGTGGCCGATTACCGTCTGAACAAACAGATCCGAGCACACTGCCTGGCCTTTCGGCAGGGCCTGGCCAATGTGGTCAACCTGGAGTGGCTGCGTATGTTTGACCAGCAGGAGATTCAGGTCGGCGTGTGAGAGCAGCACATGTTTCTGAACACATCAGTTCTTGATAATAACAAGAGATTTTGTTCTCAGCTCGTTGCCTTGTGTTTGCAGTCATTAGTCAAATCATGACTTTCTTTTTCAGGTTTTGATTTCTGGTGCACATGTGCCCATCTGTCTGGAAGACCTGAAGACATTTACAAACTATTCCGGTACTAGTAACAATTTTTTTGTTTGTGGTGGCCTAATACATAAATGAAATTTTGTGATGTTAAAGTAAATGATGGATTATGATAGAAGCTATTACAGTGTGCTACTTCTCTGCAGTTACAATTTCACTATTTATTCTTTAAACTGGAAACTATTTTGAATAATGCATATCAGGATTAAATAAGTCATGGAATCGCTTAATTTGTATTAAGTTCAACTAAATCTAAAAATAATTTCATGACCGAACTGAAGCGATTATTCAATCTTAATGAAAATGTCGTTTAATTTTGGTTTTGTTTTGTTAAATATATTTATAAGGTCCCTCATACTCATCACTAGAAAACGAGACGCATTGGACACAGTTTTCAGTGGCCAATTTATTAGGTACACTTTGCCCCTCGTTTAGTACTGCCTTATTCCCGCACACCATTAGACCACCACCACCACCACCAGCCTGAACTGTTGACACAAGGCAGGATGGATCCATGCTTTCATGTTAATTTTTTTCTCAGGTTTTTTGTTTTACTTTAAAATCTTAAGTTACTTTGTGAGTTCATGAGATTTGTTCATAACTTTGCCTCTTACCCCATTTAGGCGGTTATACTGTCAATCATCCGGTGATCAAAACATTCTGGGAGGTCGTAGAGAGCTTCAGCGATGAGGAGAAACGTAAGCTCCTCAAGTTTGTTACAAGCTGCTCCCGGCCTCCACTCTTAGGCTTCAAGGTGAGTCCGACTGCAAGTAACACAATGCGAGATCACGGTGTCCTGTTGTGTCTAGAGTCTTTATTGTTGGGTTAATGTTTGATTTGAATCTATAAAAGACTTCAGACCACTTCACTGGAGAGTGAACTGTACAGACAACACCCAGCCCTGTTTCTGAGTAGAGCGGAGTTCAGCTGAAGGTCGTGCGAGCTCACACCTGCTCAAGGTTTTGCTCCATTTTCTGTTTTGTATTCAATATCTTTATCAGGATCCCCAGTGCAAAGATGTCTGCTCCTTGCAAAGTGTTGCCTGAACTGGGGAATAATGAAGTGAACAAATTGGGTTTTGTCGCAGTATGTTGTCATTAATTTACACAAGGGTGTACAGGCAAACAAGCACATTGTAGCAAATCATTTTCACATTATACACTTATCTTATCTTAGCCTCTAGTTGTGCTCAAGAGGTGGTGACCCCTAGCATTGTGATGCTATTTGAGGCTTAGCCAAGTGCCACTGGGTGTGGGAACATTGTCTGACTAATAAATAAGAAATGTATAAATGCCCTGTTGAACTTTCAATGGCTTGCAGTCACTGTTGACATTGTCTAGCATGTGATGAAATCACGAACACAAGACGTTTTTTCCACTCATAGTCAATGGTTGTGTGAAGCCAGTCATTGTCAAACAGCTGTGTTTACTCTTTTTAAATCAGAAACTTTCCAAATGACCCCGATCAAAAGTTTACCATGCTCTTAACATTTTGTTTTCCCCTTTTAACAGCCTGAAGTCTCTTGAGGTAGTTGTCGATGAGGTTCTTTATCTTCTCTCTTGGTAAAGCAGCTCATTCTTCTTGACAAGAAGTCTCCAACTCTTGTAAATTCTTGCATGAATGGCACTTTTGAGTTCTCAGTGATATTGAGATCAAGAGACTGAGACCTTCACTTTGTTCCGATGGTAGAAATTACAAGTTGATTTGGCCTTGTGTTTTGGATCAATGTCGTTGGAATCCCAGCATTTTCCTCCAGTATCCTTTGATAATGTGCTGCATTCATTAGTTTTGACCAAGCCTCAAAACATCATTGACCCGTCTCCGTTCTTCACAGTGGGAATGGTGTTCCGTTCATGTCAACTCTTCTCTAAATGTAAAAAAAGTTAATTTTAGTTTTCATCGTTCCAAATACCTTTGTGGCATTTACATATTAACCTCTTAAACCCGATCGTCCCCGGTACCGGGGACTTGCCCCTTTGTGCGTTACATTTTCGCTCATAGCTCACTAACCCTGAGAATAACCCACACATATTAAATACTGTTGTGCTCAGCGGAAACTCCTCTAAAAACGTATCTAATTCAATTTCATATTCGTGAACCACAGCTCGAACGCCATGCAAATAAACAACAACATAGTCCGGAGTATAATTCATGACCAAGTTTTTGTTTATGTGCGATATGTATCCACAATATAAACGCAAACACCAAAACCATGGCATCAAATGAAAGCTAACAACCAGCTGAATCCAGCGATATGCAACTCATTTACATTGCATGAAGTATTTCAGAGCAGGGAGCGAAAGTTCCCCGAAAAAACGCCAGCAAAAACCAAGCAAGCATGTAAATCTTGTCTTACCTTTGCCGTTTTTTCAACAAAAAGTTATTTCCATAGCGATAAAAGTCCGTTTGTTGTTATGTCCGGTCGATAGCTTCGCGGAAACTCCATTTTGGGTCTTTTCTGTTGCTCCGTGGTCTCATAACGTCACCAAATATGGAATGACTCCCCGTGCGTAAGAGGTGGTCTCTCCACGCTGCGCGTCGTGTGATTTGTCGCGGATCCCGACAGTCTCAAACTGGTTGAGCTCATTGGCTTCCTCAGAATCAGAGCTTTTCAGCGATATATAGAGCTCCCGGATTGGACAGATGGTCGGGGGGGTAGGGACACTCAGAATCTCAAAAGTAGGGAGTACTGTGAATGAAAGGTTCCCAAAAGCGCAGCAAGATGGCGTAAATGAGCTTCCACCCCCCTTTTACAGCGTTTCTTTAGGAGTTTTTTTTGCTGAAATCATGTCCCGTAAGCAAGAAAAGAAGACTATGAACGTAGCTGAAGCTTTGGACAAGATTTTTTCCATATTTCAATTATTGTGCCAAATTGTGCCAAACTGTGCCAACATGGATTACGCCTGAACTTTGTTCAATCAAAACCTTTACAGAATATTAGTTTCTTGTAGTATGAACACCAAACTTGCTACAGATGTTCTTGACATGTAGTGGTTACAATTGATTGTGTTTATTTGCTTCGTTATAAGTAAAATAAGGAGATATTGGAGGAAACATGTTTTTTTTTTTAGGCGGAGTTCATTTTTTGGCCATTCCAACATCAATTACTCTTACCCAGTGTTCTTGACTGTCAAATTAACTCATCCACACCACTCCCCAAGAACCTATCTTCATTTTGATACCAAGATTTGCAGTTTAGGCCTTGTAAAAGCTGAGAAATGCCTTAAAAAGTAAAAGTAGAGGATTTTCTGAAAATAGGCCTCAGGGCTTAAGAGGTTAATGGCTTTCTTCTGGAAACTCGACCATGCAACCCATTTTTCTTCAAGTATGTTCAAGTGTTGTTCTCCTTGAAACAGCCGCGACACTTTTTTTTTTTTTGAGAAAGTTATTTGTGGGGTTTTCTTTTCATGCCTAACATTTTTTCTGACCGCTGTAGCAGAAAAGTTTGATTAAGAAGAGGAAAGTGAGGTATTCTGTTTAGTTTGAACACTGCTGATTGGCTTGGAGATCCTTGGAGATCTTTTTATATCCGTTTCCTTTTTTGTACAGTTCAACAACTTTTTCCCCTTAGATCCTTTGATGGCTCTTTTGCTTTCCCCGTCGCTCAGAATTCAGAAATTTCTGCGCATCACTGGATGATAGAGGCAAGGGTCAGGAGTCAGAAACTCCGAGACCTTTTCTGGACAAACATTGATTGCAAACTAACAGATCGAGGTGAGGATGGTTACTGTCCGTTGAAACCCTTTTGTGTTAATTTTTGTCTTATTTATCAGCCCAAAATCACCAGCACTTTTGATCAGGGACATTTGGAATGTTTCTGTAGTCATTATAATTTAAAAAGAGTAAACAGTTGTTTGACTTCACCCAACCACTAACTATGAGTGGGGAAAACTGCTTTTGTACTACATTCGTATTTTCAGAAAACTTTCCCAAAAAGTTTGGGTAAACTTAAGAGGACAACTGAATTTTCTATTCTGCAAGTAGTGAATGTGAAGAAAAACCTTTTTTTAACCTCTTACTTAGAGCTAAAACACGGACAGTAATTGTCATTTCATGGACTTCATTACATATCTTAATTGCAGCGCCATCCAATTGCAGCTGATTACATTAGATTGTTTGAATTTGGGTGCGGGGAATCATGGCTTCTGAGCAATTCCTCGGATACGTGTTGCTGCCAAAATTAAAGTGAGGCCTTTTAATGAATTTGACTTTGGTTCAGACGCTCGGAGGAATAGATGGAAAAGAGTAAGAGGAAAAAGACGAAGAGAAACAGATCAAGGGGAGTTGGCCTTCCACCTCCTCTGCCTCTACAGCCAGCTCAGCCTTAATTAGGTGCCGTTAAACTCCCCAGAATTCATTAGGGGAGAAATAGCCCTGTCACAGCCAGCTATTTAAAAAACATGATGGATACCCTTTTTTCAAAACGATGGTTCTCATCATGACACTTTCTCGATAAGCAACGATACTTTAATACCTTAATTGCTAGAAAAATTGGCCTGTTAAAGCCGGTTTAATCAGGTTCATTTTAAGGTTGAGCCATGTGGAGAATTTTCATTATCTCCATCTTCAGTGCAGGGTTTTCCTACATCACCTTGATCTCTTCAATGTAACTAATTCTGTGAGAAGGACCATCACAATCCTTATTCAGTCCCTCCAGGATTTCGCTAGATTTTGTTTTTATTGTTGCGGGCTAAAATGGCAGAATTTGTGGCAGCTTTTTGAAATTTTTTTTAGACAGATTTTTCTCAACAGCATTGCATTACCTTATGCTTTTACAAACATGTTATGAATTTTTTAAGCGTTCTTTCCTTTTATTGTCTCTATTATCTTATACCCTCGCGGCTTTCTGCACTCTCTGATCACATGCAGATCTAACAGCAGACAACTGCTTCTTCCTCAGGAGGCTGCAGCGCAGGTTCAATTAAAAAAAAAATCATAATGTCCCCGTAAAATATTTAGACTTTGTTGCCGCGGCACCACGACTACGTCTATGTACTGGAATAAATGGTTGATGAAACTACCGTGTGAAAGCATGAAAAATAGTTTTATTAACTGCCCCTCTCAAACTCGCTAGCACCATCACCCTTACCCACGCAAGTACTGCCTGAAAACTGACAAAAGCAAACCACCACAGACCTAGTTTTACAATCGTTATCAAGTTTTGTTGTTTACCTTGTTCCTTTCACTGCTTGCGATGGATTTGTGAGCAACAGCTTCGGTGATAGTCACCTGCCGTGCCGGCTCTTGCAAGGACATGCTTCTGGCATGTTTTGCTGTAGAGAAGTGTCGGTCAAGCGAGGTTTTTTTTTGTGTTCCACGACAATGTTGCACACAGAGCAAAAGAGTTTCCCTCCACTTTCATGGAGAACATTGGGGAATTTCTTTGCACAGTCTTTCGCAGTGATATTTGTAGGTAAGTGTGTGAAAATAATGCCGCGTACAGTGACTGACCAAACCACCGCGGTAAAGTCGCTGTGATTGGATGAAATGGCAAGGCCGCAAATAAATCGCGGGGATTGGCTGAATTTGCATGAATTGACGCGATCACAACATTGCGATTTTTCTGGAGGGACTGTTATTTGTTGGTCCCTTATGCTCTTCAAGCATTAAATCATTGAGGTAACAGAAACATAATTTCCAAGACGAATGAGTGCTTCTGGTTTTCGGTAGATATTACTGTGGGATATTTGTTATATAAGTTAGCTGTTTATAATGTTTAGTATAGATTACATTTACCTCAGACATTATATACACTCGGTGGCCACTTTATTAGGTACACTTTGCTAGTACCGAGTTGGACCCCCTTGGGGTGGCTGCCCCTCTTATTGAATGGTTAAGGAAACACGGCATATGGGCACCAACAACACAAATGTAGTCTCTGGCGTTGACACAATGCTCAATTGGTTTTAATGGGCCCAAATTGTGCCTAGAACATACCCACCCACCCCCAATATTACACGAACACCATCACCAGCTTGAACTGTTGATACAAGGCAGGATGGATCCATGCTTTCATGCTGTTCACACCCAATTTGGATCCTAGCATTTGAATGTCGCAGCAGAAATCGAGACTTGTTTTTCCCATTTCTATTGTCCAATTTCAGCGAGTATGTAGCCTCAGTTTTCTTGTTCTTAGCTGACAGGTGTGGCACCCGGAGTGGCATTTTGCTGCTGTAGCCCATCCGGCCGTACATTCAGAAATGCTTTTCCGCGTACCTCAATTGTAATGAGTGGGTATTTGAGCTACTGTCGCCTTTCTTTCAGGCCGTTTCCTCTGACCTCAGCACTGGTGATTCATGACCTCATTCACTGGATTTTTACTCCTTTTCTGACCATCCTCTGTAAAACCTAGAGATCAGCAGTTTCTGAAATACTCAGACCAGCCCTTCTGGCACCAACAATCCCGTCACTGAAATCAGGTGCATTGAGCTGCTGCCATGTGATTGGCTGATGAGAAATTTGTCTAGCCATGTTAACAACATCATGTGTCTCCGCAACTCTGTAACAATCTATCCACACACATGCACACGAGTCTCGTTCTCTTTTGGCTTTGTATGAAGGTCTCTTTTAACGTTTTATCTGCTACCTTTTCTATGTTTCTGTTCCTAGCTGTCACAGGTGGCTGAAACATGTCTGACCAATCACAATGCAGTTGGTTGCTAGGCTACGGCAACTTGTAAATATTCTACACAGTGGAACGATAATTCAGTTTTGGGGCGACAAAGAGAATATAGTATGACAAAAAAACAAACTTACCGAATGGAAAGCGTAACCGAACACCTTTTCAGCCAGTCTACTACTAGCATTATAGTGTATTTGGCTAAAGTTAGCGATATGTTCAAACAAAGCAAAAAACTATGTTTTGATGCACAATTGTCAACATGCTCGATTACCAACATTTAAAAACCACGTACAGTGCATCTGAGTTTGTATCGGTTCTTTGATTCATCTGAGCAGGTAATATTAAAGAGACTTGACAAAAATCTTCACTAGACGAGGAATTTATTCATGCACATTGCTTTTAACAATATAATATTGAAATTAACCGTGTTGCATTTTTGCCTCTCGGTTGATGTGCATTTAGTTTGCGTATGAAATAGTCACGTATCTTTACCAATGCTAAAGGCCTTGTCTCTATTGTCGTGAGTTGACCTTTGGTGCAGTGAAAGGCGCCTGATAAATGTATTATTCCAGAAATTCATCAGTGACATTCAAGATTTTGTCTCTTTCCAGGAGCTCTACCCAGCCTTCTGCATTCACAACGGAGGCACAGACCTGGATCGTCTGCCCACAGCCAGCACTTGCATGAACCTTCTCAAGTTGCCGGAGTTCTGTGACCCCCAGCTCATGAGGAACAAACTGCTATATGCAATAGAATCGTCTGCTGGGTTCGAGCTCAGCTGAGGAACACCTCCAGCACTTGATGGCCTCAGACAGGAAGCTGCATCCCTCGTCTCGGTGAAGGAGACAGACATGACATGTGAGCAGCCGCCACTAGTTCTAGGTTCCCTTCAAAGACATAACTTGCTAAAGATGCGACTATGAAGAAGTCTGAACAGGAACCTGGGGAATCACGTGTTTGTGCAAACCGTTTTTTGCTGTTTTTCCTTGCATTTGCATTGCTAACAGAGGTGGATGTTTTTAAATGATTTTAGAGCAGCAGAAACTTTGTGTGCCTCAATAAAGATGCATGCGTTGGTCCCCCTCACTGCAGCTCCAAGCTGTTGCTCAAATATTCAATCCTTTAGGAGTGTCATTTTTATTTTTCAGTGCTAATAATATTTTAGAATTAATGGAAAAAAGATAATTACTTGGGGAAAAAATGCTTTTGAATTTCTGATCAACGGCTGAAACACAACATTGAAGCAGTTTGAACTTTGAATCATCGTGCAGAATAAAAACATGATCATTTGTGCAATAACAGGGAAGTTCTATGTTTTAAATGTTATTAAATGTCAGAATTTTGTTACCAAGAGCAAATGTGACCGGACACAATCCAGAACAAACTGCTTCAGTTTTCCGGGTCCTCTGGCATCCTAAAAGCTGATTGGACGTGCATGGCTTGATGCTGACGATGGATGTGTGAATATGTAAATGTTTTAATAATCATCTAGTATTTCTTTAAGACTTACTCTCTTCAGCTGCCGTCTCCCAGTACTTTGATGGTAAATAAGAACAATGACATCATACATGCTGTTGAGAAAAATTGGTGTTTAGACTCTTTTTGTGTTGGTGATGAACAAGCACAAGCTCTGGATTGTTCAAAAAGTGTCATGTTTTGTCAGAGTGAATGGCAATAATTAAATATGTTTCATTTGCAGATATTAGATGATTCATTCTTAGTGTTGTGCACGAGAGATCATTTTCTTTGGTCTCGGTCTCTCTACAAATATTTTTAGATATTTAAAGATACTTTTGGCTTTATGGGTCGCAAAGAATATATCTGTACAACTTCCACGAAGAAGAAACGTAAATAATTGATGTCCACTACAAATGGACATATCCTGGTCTCTGTACTGTCTGGTCTTGGCTTGGTCTCGATACTCTCAGGTCTCAGCTGGGTCTTGGTCCTGATACTCTCCAGTCTTAACTTAGTCTTGTTCTTACTATGCTCTGGTCCTGACTGGTTCATTGTCCTGATACTCTCAGGTCTCAGCTGGGTCTCTGATATTAGTCTTGGTACTTTTCGGTCTTGGTCTTTGTACTCTTCCATCTCAGTACTCTCTGATCTTGGCAGGGTCTTGGTCCCGATACTCTCCAGTCTTGGCTGTGTCTTGTTCTTGAAACGCTCTGATCCTGACTGGGTCGTTGTCCTGATAGTCTCAGCTCTCGGCTGGGTCCCAATACTCTCCGGCCTTGGTCTTGGTACTCTTCGGTCTGAGTACTCTCTGATCTTGGCTGGGTCTTGGTCCTGATACTCTCCAGTCTTGGCTGGGTCTTGGTCTTGCTACTGTCTGATCTCAACTGATCTCACCTGGGTCTTAGTCCCGATACTCTCTTGTGTCGGTTAGGTCATGGTGTCTGCTCTCTAGGATTGGCTTGGTCTCGGTACTCTTTGATCTTGGCTGGGATTTTGGTCCCATTTCTCTCCAGTGTTAGCCGAGTCTTGGTCTCCAAACTATCCAGGCTTGACTGCATCTTGGTGTCCACACTTTCCGATCTCAGGTGGGTCTTGATGCTCTCCAGGCTTTGTCTTGGTCTTGTTAATCACTGGTCACAGCTCTCTGATCTTGGCTGGGTCTTTGTGTCCAAACTTTCCAGTCTCAGCTGTGTCTCGGTCTTAATACTCTCAGGTCTTCGCTGGGTCTTGGTTGTGATATTCTCTGATCTCGGCTGGTTCTTGGTCTTGATACTCTCTAATCTTGACTGGTTATTGGTCTTAGTACTCTCTGATCTCAGCTGGGTTTTGATCTTGGTATTCTCCTGTCTCTGTTTGGTCTTGATACTCTCCCATCTTTGCTGGTGCTTGGTCTTTGTACTCTCCGGTCTCAGCTTGGTCTTAATACTGTCCCGTCAGTGATGGTTCTTGGTCTCTGTACTTTCTGATCTCGGCTGGGTCTTGGTCTCGATAATCTATGATCTCTGATGGTTTTTAGTCTTAGTATTCTCTGATCTCAGCTAGCTCTTGGTAATCTCCAGTCTCGACTTGGTCTTGATACTCTCACGTCTTGGCTGGTTCTTGGTCTTGGTACTTTCCGGTCTCGGCTTGGTCTTGATACTCTCCCGTCTCTGCTGGTTCTTGGTCTCTGTATTTTCTGATCTCGGCTAGGTCTTGGTCTCGATACTCTATGATTTCTGCTGGTTATTGGTCTTAGTGCTCTCTGATCTCAGCTAGGTCTTGATACTCCTGTCTTGGCTGGCTCTTGGTCTTGGTACTTTCTGGTCTCGGTTGGTTCTTGGTCTTTATACTTTCGGGTCTCGGCTTGGTCTTTATATTCTCCCGTCTCGGCTGGTTCTTGGTCTTTGTACTCTCCTGTCTCTGCTGCTTCTTGGTTCGGTCAAGGTGGTCTTGATTACAAGACTATTAGTTCTTTAAAGTGAATGTTCTGTGTAATTCAGCGTCCTATGGCCTTTGACATATAATTAAAGAAACATTCTGTGATGGAACAAGAAAGGAGGTGAGGGGAGACTCTGGATGCATTATCGGTATGATATAAATGAATCCAAAGAGCGTTTGACATAAATCTTCTAGTGCTCTGTGGTGCGATTGGCTGTAGAGCAACTTTTGATTCCTCCTTGGATCATCTCCATATTTTCCCCCAGCCTCATTCCATCTGAGCTAATCCCCAGCATTTTAGCAGCGCTCTCAGACAGGGGTAATTGGGTCTTAAAAAACCAACTTGTCCTATTGCTATGAAGGATTGCTCTTAATTATGGGGAGATTTATTTGGGCCTATTACCTTATAATGGATTATAGCTTGCAAACTTAATGCTTCTGGCTATCAATCACAGCCACGTGGAAAGACATACCAGAGGTATTTTATATAGCTTTTAGAAATGGTATTATTGCACTTGGGGTCAAGTCATTCACACAGGAATATGAAAGTTGAGCGACTTTATTTCAGAGCATTCATTAAGAACAATTAATGGGTTTTATACACTTAACGATTAAGCAGCTCTGATTGCTTTTTTAACTGTTAGGGAAACATTCTAATATTAATTTTAAACTATAAAGATTGGTGAGTAATCTTAATTGAATAATCGTTATTGCAATTCTAGAAATAAAGTAACTGGACACTTTATTAGGTACACAAATTTCTAATCAACCAATCCCAGGTCTCCAACTCAAAGTATTTATGCATTTTCAACATAATCGAAGGCAGTCCAAAGCGAGCATCAGAAAGGTGATTTGAATGACTTTGAATGTGACATGGTTATTTGTGGGCTGGTCTCAGTATTTCAGAAACTGCTAATCTTCTGTGAAGGGTACACAAAAAGAGAAAATATCCGTCAAGCGGCAGGTTGTTGTCTGAGGAGGAAGGCCAGTCTGGCCAGAGCTGAGAGGCAGCAGTGTCTCAAATATCCACTCATTACAATCGAGGCCTGCAGAAGAGCATCTCTAAACACGGATGGGCTACGGCAGCAGAAGACCACACCGGAAGCTACTGCTGTCAGATAATAACAGGAAACTGAGGCTACAATTTGCACAGTGTCATAGAAAATTGGACAATAGAAATGGGAAAAATGTCTGGTCTGCGACATTCGGAAGATTTTGGTGTCAGCAACATGAAAGCTTCCTGCCTAATCGATTGTTCAGCCTGGTGGTGGTGGTGGTGGTGTAATTGTGTGGGGGAAATTTACTTGGCTACCTTTGTGCTCCTTAGTACCTATATAGCAAGCCATCAATGCAAGTTCTCTTGCTGACCTCGTCCATTCCTTTATGACCCCAGTGTCCCCATCTTATGATGGCTACTTCCAGCAGGGTAACATGCTACATCATACAGCGTGAATAATCTCAGACTGGTTTCTGAAATCAAAGATGCTAAGTAAAACTGGCGTTTCTAGGAAGTGTGGAGGATTATCACTTATTTTATGTAGGTTTATGTTTATATTTAGGCTTTAAAACACCTCTTAAATGTAAAAGCTAGGGTTAATGAGTTATTAAAGCCTCAGATACTACACTTCTCACCCCTTCAAACTTCCAAATTTGTCCTCTGTGAAACAAATTAATTTTGTAAGTTTAACTAAACATTTCCAGCTTGCCCTGTGAGTTTCAATAGTTTTAAGTTGTTTTGCTATGTTTGGTCAGTAAAGAGAAGCTATTGGTTTCTTTGCAGACATTCATCTTCAGGTTATGAGGAAAAGGCGCCTTCTTATAATAAACAACACACAAAATCTCTTATTACCTTTTCCCTCAAAAATATCTCTAACAAATACATTTTTTACAAGATTTAAGGTTCATGCTGAAGGTTCTCAATCAGAAAATAACGTGAGTCATTAATCAAACTGAAGACTGCAAATGAACTTTACATTTGACGCAAATGAAACTTAAAAAAAAAAACAAAAAAAAACAGGCAACACTGGCCTCTACTGGCCAAGAGATGGAAGTACATCTCACAACCATTGATGAGTTCCCATCACAAATGCGTTGTTGGAAAAGGTCTGATCAAGTTTCAAATATGTATTATTTTGTTAAGATGGATTCTCTCAACCATAAAGACCCCCTTTAGTCCCAACTATGCAATCACCTCCAAAGCAGCATTCTCCAATCCCATCCAGGAATATATCAGGTTCAGTAGGCCACCAGTTCTGTGCTTCAAGGTTTTTAGGAGAACAAAAATATGGGTGATCAAATGCTTATTACTGGTATAAACCAACATAGATGTCTTCTTGATTACCCAGAATCGGTTTATAGATTGGTCATGGGGTTTATCTACAGTAGATCCAGGTATAAATGTTCCAAAGGAAGTAGAGTGCTCTCCCATGGTTCAGCAAGTACAGTGTGGTTTTGTGTACTGTGCTCACATTGTAATGTACTTTCGGTAAAAGCATCTATCAATTGCTACATCTACCACGTAGATGTACTGATAAACATGGCCTTATATGTTGGTTATTTTTAGCACTAGTTGACAATTTTCAGATAGTTTCCTCTTCAGAAGTGTCTCCATTTTGAGGACGAACTAAAGAGAGCAGAATAAAAGACGTTTACAAATGTACGCCATGAAATCTCAGAATTTGTTTGAGAAACATTAATGAAAAGAACGATTGATAATGAAGCTTCTGTTTCCGTTTTCAGATGGCGTTTACCATATAAAACGTTTCGCGTTATCAATCAATCGGAGGACAGAGAAATGCTGACGTTTTATAGGCTAGCTAGCTGGCCCCATGAACAATATTTGAAATTTGATTGGTTTAAAATGAAAAAGTAGTGCAGTTATTGCAGCAACGCACTGCTTAGATTGAACGCCATTGAGAGATTAGATAAACATGGCAGAAAAGATCATTATTTCCAGTAAGGCACACAGCAGGTAGTCACTTTGCCCTTCCAGTGATAAGGGGCAACTAATTACAAAGTTACTGCGATTTAGTAGTTTTTCTCTGAAATTGTAATTTAGTAAGTAGATTTGAAAAAGCAAACTTTTGCATTTACTTGAGTACATTTCTGGTTCTATACCTGTGCTTTTACTGCACTACTTTTCTTCAACCTGCCGTGATTTACTTTTTGTAACTACTTCCCATCAAATCAAATTGCGTATAAAAAAACAAACAATCCCCAAAAATGCGATCTAGCGAATGTCACCAATCCAATACGATCACATTTGAATATTTAACTATGTTTTTTTAACACTTTGTTGTTTCTCCATTGGACATAGCAGTGGCGCAGTCGGTAGCCCAGTGACCTTCCAGTTAGAAGGTTGTCAGTTCGAGGCTTGCCGGTGACCTTCCTGGGAAAGTTCTCCCTTCTTTTTTCTCTCCTCTCTTTTTCCTGCAACTAACTCTCTCCTCGTGCTATCGATCTGTCTCTGTTCTTTCTCATCCTCTCCTTTTACTTTTCTTTTTGTGTCTCGACTTTTTTTGCACCCCATTTGTAGACTTGCTCCTCTCTTTCAGTATTATCTCTTCGTTTCTCTTTGTTCTTTCTTTACTTCTGCTCTCTCGTTCTCCTCTTACTTTCTCTTTTCAATCTATCAATCTCTCTTTTATTTCACTCCCTCTTTCTCTCTCCTTCTTTTCCCCCCAGCTCCCTCTCTTCATGCTACCTATCTGTCTCTTTTCTTTCTGCCTCTCCTTTTTTTCTCTTATTTTTTCTGTCTTTCTACTGTTTTACACTCCTTTTAACTTTTTCTTATCTCTTTTTCTCTCTTCCTTTCTGTTTTATACTCTTTCTCTCTACACACTTTTCCTTCTATTTCACTCCCTTTTTTCTCCTCTTTTTTTCCTCCAGCTCTCTCTCTCCATTCTATCGATCTGTGTCTTTTCTTTCATGCTGTCCTTTTTCCGTTCCTCTTCTTTTCCTTCTCTCGCTTGCTCTTTCTACCTGTTTGTTTATTCTCTCTCTCTGTCTTTACCTCTCCTCTCTTTCTATCTTGCTGTGAACACCCTAATGAAAATGGCACCGATGTGAGCTGCATTTTTAATTTGCAGGATCATTTATCAGTTTAATGCTCACAACTCTTGAGTCGTTTTAGAAGAGCTATTTTTACTGTACTTTTTATGTTTTTGGCAAGTAATGGTACTTTTACTTGGGTTTGATATTTCACTACTCTTTACACCGCATTGAAGCTAGCCTGTGTTTCCTCAGAGTTCTTCACTTTCCTACAATGATCCCAAGCGGTGTGAATCATCACCAATTATCGCAAACGTTTCATTACAGTTATTTCGGTCAAAGTCAGCGCAACTTGCTATTGGGTTCAGGGGGCAATTACTTTTTCACATAGGGTCAGAGAGGTTTGGATTTATTTTTTGTTCCCTTTGAATTTTGTCTTTCCTTGGGTTGTTTCTGTGTGATTGAAATTGGTCTGACGATGATCTGAAAACTCTGCGAGTGATAAATATGTAAAAACACAGCAATCGGAAAGGGGGCAAAGACTTTTTCACACCACTGTATTTTTGTCACCTTCACAAGAAAACGTTCCTAATTATTGTATTAATAACATACATTTTTGACATAAAAATGTAAAAATTGACAAAGACTTGAAATATGTCAGTCTGTGTACAAAGAAGCATTAAAACAATACGTACTAAAAATTTTTAGATGCACATCTATTTGAATACATCTCTAGGAACTTACTAGAATGCTCTTCTGACCGCCATCCTTTTTTTAGACACACACAGAAAACCACTTTTCATACCCTTTACAACTAACAAAAAGCCAGTGCTTAAACATACATTTTGTTTCCTCAGAAGTACAAATAACTTTAATTTTTAGGGTTTACAGTAGCGAAACCGTCCTGTTTGTAGCTGGTTTGGTAACAGGAAGTGACGAAATTTAACCATAACCATCATGTCGCTTTATAGAGGTCGGATCGGATGATTGAGTAACATTAGAAACAGCTCAGTTCCACATATAATCGCTCGAGTGCGCCTTTATAAAGCGATAGCTCTCACTGGGAGGCTGTTATAGATACTCGGGACAGTTTTGTAAACAGTCGAGCCGTGAAATTCCAGGACTAACGGTGGTAACGTCATTTACGTTACAAATAAAGAAACTCGACCTCATCGCTGGATCCTCAACAGACCTCCGGTGAAGAAGCTGTAGGACGAGGTATACGTTCGTCTCTGTTACTTGAGGTTTGTAACTAATCTTAATGGTGTAAATAAATCTATTGTGGCTGTTTCACTTATTTCTGATCTTAACATTCGGCAGCAATTCTCGAGTTTCGCTGTTTTGTTGGTGACGTTAAATAAATATACGAGATTTTTGAGAACGGTCGTGGTAAATTTGCATGTTTGTACTTTTTTTGCCTGCTAACTTACAATACCTTGCAAAACAATGGATAAATTGAATAGATATACCTGGTGTGAGTAATAATATCTAATTGTTTCTTAAACTATTTGTGTAGTCATATAGAACGGATTATTGACTGTTAATTGACTCAAGCTAAATGAATCTTAACATTCCAGAACTTTTCCATGTCTATTCACACCTCTGCCACTTGAACTTCGCACATGCTGGAGATCATCACAGAGTAAAGTCTTACAGTAGTGCATAACATTTCTGTTTGCAAGTGAAAGATCATGGGATACCTGTATTTTGCTTATAGTACAGTAGTACCCCGAGATACGAAATAATCCGTTCCGATGTGGCTTTCGTATCTCGAACATTTCGTATCAGGAAGCAAGTTTTACATGTACAAACAACAGTAGAAGTTGATAAAAAAAAAGGAAAACCAGAGAAAAATCAAGTAATGTTTCTTCAATCCTTTAATCTACACATTGTAGATGATATAATAAATGATAATAAAACACAAGCAAAATACGTAATATGTTCACAAATTCGAAACTTCAATTCAATCTTAACTTTCTTGAGATATTTTATGAATTACTAACACCAACACAGTTTCAAGCACAAGCGCAGACAGTACCGAGCGTACCGGAGAGAGCGCTTCTGAAAACTACAGAACAGCACTTTCCACGTTTTAAACGTTTTTGTTTCGCTTGATTTAAAACTGATTTAAAGTATTGTAAAGCATATCCCCTTAAAGCGCACTTTTCAGCAAAGGGAGAAATGAGCGCAAGGACCTGGAAGCACAGTGCAACGTCAGACTTAACAAGGGAATAATATAGCAGAACTGTTGGTGGACATAGAGATTTGGCTGGGAATGGGGTTTCCTGACATTAACAAAGTTTAAAGATGTACAAAAACCTCAAATCCTGGTTGTACTTTCAAGTGGGATTTATTGGAGACAATAAAGTGATGAAGACATCTCTAGATATTCTGGTTGTATGTGAACAGGTATGCACAAGTTATTTGATTGTTTTTTTTCCCTAAAAGGTTTTTTCCTAGATAGATTTAAAAGCTAGACGCAGTCAGGGTCACATGTTTGTGCAGGTTAACATGGTCAGACGATGAATGGGATGTTTAAAAATGTTTGGCTTATGCTAGATCTAAGGGTGTTGTAAGGTAAATTGTATGTTACATTAGATTCCAAACAATTAATGTACTATTTGCAATTATGGTGATTTAGTCAGACCGACCAGACATAGAATAACGACTAAAAATCCTGGTTTAAGCTCCTAGAGTTATTTCTTTGAATTGCAGCAATCTACAGTGCTCAGCATAAATGATACGTTATATTTTTTGTTTCACAGTATTTTTATTGTACCCGTAAGGTCGTTTTATGGGGACACTGGAGTAACAAATTAAAATGGTTAAATTGTCTTAATAGTTCCACTAACAATTAACCATTTTGTTTGTGTGTACAATCTTAATATGCTGGTTTTTAAAAGATAACAGATAACATATTGTTAATTTTCTTTTGCTTTGGAAATTTTTTTTGAACATATCTCCTCCTTGACCATTTGAGCTACAGCCACCAAACTTTGCCAGAATAACCAAAATGGTCTAACTTGGGTTGACGTGTCTTTTCAGACTGGTACCACTGAAAGAATTCTGGGAAAATTCTTTGGGAAAACGCTGGGAAGTTTTCCTTTGACTTATCAAGTAGTGAAGGTAGAATCTCATTGTACATCACATTAGATTCCAAACTATTTATGTACTATTTGTGATTATGGTGATTTAGTCAGACGGACCAGATATGGAATAACGACTGGAAATCCTGGTTTAAGCTCCCAGAGTTATTTCTTTGAATTGCAGCACTCTACAGTGCTCAGCATAAATGAATACACCCCACTACATTTTGTCCAAAAAAAACAAAACAACGTCAATTTCCTTTCACCAAAACCGAATTTTATGTCTGATTGCGGAAATTGGCTCAACAATGCTACTTAAGTGCTTAACTAGAAATTGTACCTGTTCATTTCCAAACTCCATCAGTCCTATCTTAAGGCATATTGGATGTTAAATTGCAAAGCTTTTTTTACTTTGTTAAACTGTGTGCGCAAGGCGAAATTTTGCCATGACCATGAAGTACTTTCATCTAAGAATATTGTCCAATACCATAACAGAACAATATTCATTCTCATTTAGATCGGCTTCTAGTGATTTGACCCTCGGTTTTGTCATTTTCAGTATTTCATTGGACCATTTGTCCTTAAGTTTTCCCGCTTGAATACATCTCCAGAATTAAGGGATGGTCATAATGCATGGTGGAAAAATGGTTAGAGATTTTACATTTGAATACTTCATCTGTAATTAACATTTTTCAAGTCTGGTTGAGCTGTGGTCAGAGCTGTTTGCTGGGCTCACAGCCTTCCTTTAGTGATACTGTGTGAAACCAGAAGACAAGCTTTGGAGAATTCTGCAGCCATCGCACATCTCTTCACACATTTGTGAGCTTGCCCTCACTGCTTTTTCGTGACAGGCAGCATAAGGAAGAACTAAACTGAGAACGAATGAAGATAACTTCATGAAATGTTGTACCTAGAAGGCGTTATGGATTGAGTCAGGAATGTCAGCTCTACGACACAAGGTGTGGTTTGATGAGGTGAATGCTTAGATTTTTTTATCAGTGAAACTGCTTCGGCATTGCGTCAGTTGTTTCCTGATTGTTCCAAGACACAAGTTATATTTTTGTTTCACAGTACTTTTATTGTACCTGTAAGAGCAGTTTGTCGTTTTATGGGGACACTGGATTAGTTACATTACCAATTAACCGTTTTTTTTGTGTGTACAATCTTAATATTTTGGTTTTTAAAAGCTAACATTTTGTTATTTGTCTTTTGCTTTGGAAAAGAAATTCTGAACATATCTCCTCCATTTGAGCTACAGCTACCAAACTTTGCTAGGATAACCAAAATGGTCTTAATGGGGTTGATAAGTCTTTTCAGACTGGTACCACTGAGGGAATTCTGGGAAATTTTTGAGAACGCCTGGAAATTTTCCAGTGACTTCTTAAGGAGTGAAAGTAGAATCTCATAGAAACTTTAAAATCACTGCACTTGTCTGTATAAGAACATACCAATCACTGAACAAAACTATTTGAACCCCATGCTCTAAAATGGGTGGAATATTTACCATCGACTTATAAAGGGCATTAGAAATAAATACTTTTCAATTTAATAAATTAAATTCATCTTGAAAGGCAAGATGAAACATCACAGAGAAATGTGGATAATCATAGTAACAACTTCATTTTTTTAAAATATCACTGACCGCTCCTTAGAAACCAAACTGTTTACAACCCAATTTTCTGAAATCTGTCTCAGCTTTGGTATATGATAGAGACAAGAGTAAGTTTGAATAAATTATTGTGAGAAAGGCAATGGTATATGATGTCACTAACCCCTCCATAGCAACCAGGCTGTTTACCTTAGCAACCAATTTAGGATATCTCTTTGTCAGCTTTGAAAGTTCATAGAAAAACGTGGGTTGGTTTATTCCACTCTTAGGGACATATATACTACAATGCCACTGATCTGTCCATAGCAACCAGTTCGGCAAATCTCTCTCTCTCTCTAATTATTGAGATTATTTTTGTGTGCAAACCATTGACCATGTATAACATGGACGAAGCATCTGTGATGTCACCCATTGGTTTCTGGCAAAGTGAAATGAAGCTTAAAGTGCCTTTGGGAAACTGTGTCAGTTCCTGGTCATCGAAAATGGGAAACCACACACGCTAAAGAAAGAACCGACAGTAAAATCTAAAAACAAAAAACACAGGTAGTAGCGAAGTTCTTCAGATGAAATTTGCTGCAATAAACGACTCCAGAAGATGACGCTGAAAGACGGAGACTGGCTGAAAGAACTGTCATGAATGTGCATATGTATGCAATGAGGGAAAACTTATTAAAGAGTTGTAAACTTCAGTTTTGTTTTCAATCAAAGATCATCCCACGTTCATGCTGTTAATTCATAAAAATTAGGGATGTCCCGATCAGGTTTTTTGAGCCCCCGATCCGATCCGAGTCATTTAATTTTAAGTATCGACCCATACCGAGTCCCGATCCGATACTTGTCTTTTCCTTGTGCTAATTGCACACTTTAAGTGCATGCAGGTTATTAAAGTATTCTAAAAGTTCAAAAATCCGGCGGAAGCCAGTATTCTCCACCACAGAGAGGGGTTGATCGTCCAAAGCGATGAATTCAACGACCCTTTCTGTAATCTTTTTGGCCTTGCAGCTCTCAAGAGGAAATTTCTGTCTCCTTTTAAAAGTTTCCTCCAGTGTGTGTTGCTTTGGTTTAGCCTTTTCCTGCGTTCGCTCAGTGAAGTCGCAATATTCTGTCGTGTGTTTCGTTTTAAGATGCCTTATCAAGTTGGTAGTATTAAAGGCTGCTTTGCTAGTACCACCGCGTGAAATGCTCGCATTGCAAACGTTGCATGTAGCTACCAGACTAGAATCACTTTCCAACTTAAAATACTTCCACACTGCAGACATCTTAGCACCGTATTGCAAGTAGTAAACAACATGCGAGTTTAACATGCGAGTTTGCGACACGTGCGTGACGTAGCTGACGTAAACATTCGATCGGTCCGATACATAGAGCCGATTCCGATCAGTTAAAAAATGCCTCGATCGGCTCGGGACATCCCTAATAAAAATACAACAAAATGTGCTAAATTTGGTGGTATTGTATAGAAAAATGATTTATAACAGCACAGCCGCTGATAGATTTCCCACAGGGCTCTGAGTGATTTTTAGCCTCTGAGGTACCGGTAATTGCTTTGTGAGAAATCTGACAAACTAAAGTCTCATGTGCAGCTGGTTTACTAATTTAAACTCACACAAAACCCCAAATTACATAACAATCTCATGTTTCCCATTGTTCTTCTCATGGATGAAATTCCCCACCTATAGAAGAAACTCGGGTCAAAAGTTTTCAAAAATTTGCGAGAAAATAAATAAAATTGTGGGCGGCATAGTGGCATTCCAGTTAGAAGGTTGCCGGTTCGAAGCTCGCTGGTGACTTTCCTAGAAGGAGTTTGCATGTTCTCCCAGTGCTTACGTGGGTTTCTTCCGGGTACTCCGGTTTCCCCCTCAATCCCAGAACATGCGGTTAGGTTTATTGAATAATCTAAATTCCCCCTTGGTTGTGAAGGTGTGAGTGAATGTTGCCCTGCGATGGATGGTATACCCCTGCCTCTCGCCCAATGTGCGCTGGAGATAGGCACCGGCAGACCCACGTGACCCCAAAACGGGAATAAACAGGTTGGAAAATGAATAAATGAAAAAAGGACAAAAATGCTGCGTGAAGTTCTCTTGAGCCATGTCACATTCTGGCTCTAGTGTATGTAGTAGGGTCACACGTAGGGAAGCCACCTTTAGGTCTGTTTGAAGGACGCTGCAGATATAAATAGCACCAGTGAGATCCAGCTGCTGCCGAGGTGCGTTATTCTGCTGCTGATTATTTCAGAACAAACAATTATTTTCCTCCTAAATTTTTTATTCCTCAGAGATTGTGAGAAAGCAACCTTTGAATCTAAAACTTGATATGAGAGGAACACTTTGTTTATGACAGGCTTATCTCCCATACCCCCCATGAGAAAGTAAACACTGTTTACTGTTTTTGGAAACTATTTGTCCACTTTAAAGGTTCCATGTTCCATATATATTGTATTGTATAACCAGCAGAAAATGAAAAATGAAATTCTTTTCTAGCCTGTTATTGGTAGTGACATTGTAATTTCTATGTCTGCCATCTTCTTCTTCTTCTTTTCCTTTCGGCTGTTCCTAGTTTAGGGGTCGCCACAGCGAATCATCCGTTTCCACCTAACTCTGTCCTCAGTATCCTCTACTCTTGCACCAACTAACTTCATGTCCTCTTTCAGCACATCCATATATCTCGTCTTTGGTCGTTCTCTTGACCTCTTGCCTGGCATCTCCATCTCCAACATCCTTCTACCAATAAAACCACTATCCCTCCTCTGCACATGTCCAAACCATCTCAACCTGGCCTCTCTGACTTTGTATAATTTCTGCCATATATAATTTTATTGGCAGCTGCAGCTTGTAATTCCATAGCAGCACTTTCAATTTTTGTTATTTATTGTGGTGTAAAAATACATTTTCTTGTATATCTGGCAAAAAGTAGATTTGTACTTGAAAAGTAGTTGATTTTAATGCTTTTTGCAGGTTTATGTGGCTCCTCTCTTTCTAGAGTTAATCTAACACTATCAAAATAGTTGATTTGACACAGAGTGAAGGTTCATTAAATAACTTCAGAAGAGTGTTAAAATAGTACCAAACAGATGGCATTGAACACTTTTAGGGTTAGAGTTAGTAATCATCACTATGGAACAACCTTATGACACTGTTTTGACACTAAATGTGTATTCATCTAGCAAAAAAACAAAAAAAAACCCATTTTAAATAGGGTTTAATGAACTGAAAACACAAAGCTCACGGTTTGATAGAATTCACTTTATTTTGCTAAATCAAACATCGAGATACTTGTGCAAAAACTTTAACTTTAAATGAAAACAGGCACATAAACAATTGTAGGAAGGTGGGCATGAGCGTCAGCAGTTTATTTAAGGCAGGCAAACGCTACAGGCACCTAGGGGTCCTGAAACCAGGAACAGCTGTCTGAAGACAGCGATTTTGTTTCATATTTTCCGCTTTGCATAATAACATGTTATAAAACATTTTAGAGATTTTTGTTTACTCTTCTTTTTCATCGTTGTCATGCGTCTTCAAACCATAGAATTAAAAAAGTTGACGCGTCTCCTCAAAACGCTGACAACTCCTCCACTGACAGAGTGAAACACGCAAATTCCCACCTTCCTCTAAGTTTAGCGCTTGCTGATTGGGCTTTTTCACTAAAGAGCAGTTCATTGATTGGATAGTTGCTTGCAGACATTCGTTTCTTTCCCTGATTTCGCAACTAATAACAATACATACACAAATTATTCAAATGAGAAACAAGTGCGGTTCACAAGTGCACACCGAACCGAGGAGGGTTACCTGACGGATCCGTATAAAACTGAGTACAGTGACATCCCAACTGTTGTGAGATAATGGGCACCGAACACCAATTTGGACAAATGACGGAACCAGTGTAATTGGAGTGGAGTTAAAATCGTATTCGGTTCGGTACAGTGTCTTGGAGAGTTCGGTTCGGTTAATTTTCGGTACAAATCAATAAGAACTTACATATTCTTTATTTTGAAAAGCTGCCAATACACAATAGAATTCTTGCATAAAATAAATAAAAGTGACGCGTTTGGGTGATATTTTAAATAAATTGCACTCTTTATAAAGAAATACACATTTTTTAATATAAAAACTTAAATACTGCAACTAGTTAGGACCTGAAAACTTTTAACACTAGCAACAGCTTCAGCTTATATATCAACAAAACTAACTATTAAAGTTTTAAGTTTTTGGCTAAAAAGATTACCCTATCCACATTATCTGAAGAGAGCACAGATCTGGTTGCAGTGACAATATCTCCAGCAGTAGAAAATGTTAGATGTGTTGCCTGCCCGATCTCCGTGGAACAATGTCGGCATACAACTTTAAATTTATCCACTCGTCTATCCCCGTTATGTCTTTTAACAGAGAAGACAAAGTGTTCCCAAACAGGAGACCGTAGTGAGGTGGGAGGGTCTTCAAGCTCTGGCTTCTCTTTCGCTGTTGCCATGATGCGATTGCTCACAGCTACTCGTGGCGTGCAGCTCTACTGTGCGTCACTCAATAGCGTCCGTGCGGAAACTCGCCTAGGAACATTGTTCCGCTCCGCTTAATATCGTGCTAATAATACATTTATATTATTTAATTAAAAAAAAATACAGAAACGGTACGCAAGTGTACCGAACAGGCTGTACCAAAACGGTTCAATACATACCGTGAACCGTTACACCCCTAAGTGGAGTGTATTTGGGTTAATGGGTTAATTAAAATACAATAAAATAACACTAGCGCAGAGCACCACTTAACTCTGAATGTGTTAAATTTAACTCAGAACAAATGGACACCCCAACATCAACTCTCCAATTCAATTTTTAGTTTTTGTTACTTTAGTTTTTTAGCACACTGCGCAGCTTGTTCAATTGTTCAGTATGAGGAACAGACATGTGCATTATTGTGAACCTTTAGTAAATTTTCCCTTTTAAAATCCATGCGTTCTTAATTTTCATGCTATTCAGCGTTTAGCTTTGCTAAAATGAATAAAAATGAAGGGCTGTACACTGTAGCTATAGTGTATTTTAATGCTGGCGCCAAATTGTTTTGGTGGAAAAAGGTTGGGAACCCTGGGTTAAATCAAAGCTAAATAAAACAACATTTTATCTATTTCTATAATGAGATTTGAAAACAAAAGCTAATGCTTCAATTTAAGTTAAAATAGCTGCTAAACGGATCAGTCTTTTTTTATTTAAATGACAAATCTATGTTTATAGGTTGTCCCTCGCAACAAAACACTCCCTCCGCCCGTCTTTAGCTACATCCCTGTCTTTCTCTCTCACTCTTTTTTTTCTAGGGCCACTGCTGAAAGTTGATCCTCTCCCCGGTGGACTGGATAACCTAAACCTGAGCCATGGGGGATTATTACGAGGTTCTGGGAGTGACAAAAAGTGCATCCCCTGACGATATCAAGAAAGCGTAAGTACCCTCGTGTCCTTTCCCGTTGGTCTATTTATAACATATTAGAGCAGTAATGATAACGACTCTTCATGTGAGACCTTGCAGTTTGACTCCATCCGTTCCCTCTCAGATCTACATTTATGCGATTGCTGGACGTTTTTCTCCAAAGCGACTTACATTTCAAGGAATGAACTAATTTTTTCTTGCATTCCCTGGGGTTTGAAGACCCCACCTGTGGGTTGCTAATACGATGCTGTACTGGCTGTGTCACTGGAAAGTGTTGTAAAAATGGCGGTTCATCATTCTGCTCTTATAAAGTGAACCGAATCTGTTAAAATTAACCTTTACCATGCAAACAAAGTTTCTGCTCTGTGTTCAATTGTGTGTTGAACTGGTTGCATTTCATGAAGCTATAAAATAATTTAAATAGTTTAATTGTCTACATCACTTCCACATGATCAGAATATAGTGCTGGGCGATTTGGCCTAAAATCAAAATCTCATTACATGATTAATATTATTTTTTTAATTCATTATCGTTTCATTCATTAGTCATTTAAGGAAATAATTAAAAGTGACTCGGAAAAATGTGATTGATTATAGGTTCTGGATGTTGTTTTTCAAATTAACCTTATTTATATCATGTTTTAAATGTTCGTTTAACCGAAAGGCATGTTCATATTATGCATTCTAAACCTGTCAATTTGAAATGCACAATAAAAAAAAAAAATAAAAAAATAACTACTTTGTTCAATAAAAAAAGATAAAGAAGTCCTTCAATTAAGAAGCAAAGTAGATGCTTATGTTAGTAGTAGCTATTGATAATGCAGATTCAGATTTATTATGTATAAAGACACCAAACTGACGGAGAAACGACTGAAAAGAGAGTTAGATGAGTGTTCAGCCATATTGTGTCTGTTCACCCCGTACCTTTTTCGCCTTCTCCCTCTGCAGAAAGCATGTTTTGTCAAGTTTTTCAGGTAAGCATGTATCTATTGAGCCCTTCGTCTGTAGGTCACTGAATTTGCTGATGTTCAAGAGGGGGTTTTCTAAAGCCCAGAGCCATGGAGGGCAAGCACTGTTTAAAGATGAGCACAGAACAAAGCCTCTTCTGTGTGGAGTGTTTGGTTTACGCTATTGACGTGTGTACATCGCTGACTCGGCACTGGTGTGCAGAGGTGCTGACCTGTTGTCACCTGCTGAAGTCAAACTGTGAAGGATGGCGTGTGCTGTGAAGTGGTAAAGGATGCGTTCACCCCACAACATTAAAAACTGGTTTCATTTTTCATTTTTTGAAGGGTTTCTTCTCAGGGGACTAGTAGGGAAGAGTCTAGTTTGGGGAGTCCCAGGGGAAAACACATACAGATGTGCTCTTAAGTTTATATGTAAACGTTCGTAAATACAACGATAAAAAAAAAGTTATAAAAAAAGGATGTAAAAAGATAACCAAGGAACTGGCAAATGCCAATTAGCAGGGTTCAAACTCTGATTATAAGTGAGGGATTCTGTTGAAACCAACAAAAATAGTAAGGGATGCAAAGAAAACCCATAAAGAAGGAAGAAAAGCCAATACAATGCAAATGCCACAAAGTAATCCACTTAGAGTACGCCAAACTGTGCGTAGAGAGACCAGAGACTTCTGGAACAACATTATTTGGAGCGATAAGACCATAAAAATAAAAAATGTTGCCAGGGTGTGTAAATTAAGGAGAACAACTGTATAAATTTGGACTTTTTCAACTCTACGTGAATTGGCAACCTGGAGGACTACGTTTGTGCAAGCCGACCACTGTTGCTTGTTAACCGATCATGAATTTCAATCCGGTAATATTTAAATGAGAATTTAATATCAATAGAACAGCGGAGTAGAGGATGACATTTGTCGGGTTTTCCCACGGGTCTCGTGATTCCCGTGGGATTCCTATGGGATGGGAAACTTTGTTTATTAATCTTGTGATTGGGATGGAACAGGAAAAAAATCAACGGGAGTGGGCAAGAGCGGGAACACCATTCATAGATTATAATTTTCTGTGTTAAGTAGGGGTGTAACGGTTCACGGTATGTATTGAACCGTTTCGGTGTGGTCTGTTCGGTTCGGTACACTTGCGTACCGTTTCGGTATTCGGTATTTTTACCGATTTTTAAAAATCGGTATTTTTATTATTCTGGTTGTTCGTGCGGAACAATGTTCCTAGGCGAGTTTCCGCACGGACGCTATTGAGTGACGAGCACGAGTAAAGAAAATGGCAAAAGCGAAAGAGAAGCCAGAACTTAAAGACCCTCCACTTCACTACGGTCTCCTGTTTG
>SRMA01026027.1:18192-50997 GCA_007224835.1 Danionella cerebrum | reverse complement strand
AAAAAGGCTTGTTCGGAGAAGAAAAGATGAGCGCTACCATCAGTCCTTTGTCATGCCAACAGTAAAAAATCCACAATTTTGCCTCAAAACACAGCCATGAATCCAGAACAGTACCAAAACACTCTCCAACAGTTTGGTAAGGAACAAGGCATTTTCCAGCACGAAGGAGCACCGTGCCATAAGGCAAAAGTGATAAGTAAGTGGCTCTGGGACCAAAACGTTGACATTTTGGGTCCATGGCCTGGAAACTCCCCAGATCTTAAATCCCATTGAGAACTTGTGGTCACTCCTCAAGAGGCGGGTGGACAAACAAAAAGCCACTAATTCTGACAAACTCCAGGAAGTGATTATGAAAGAATGCTTGCTATCCGTCAGGATTTGGTTGATTGGGAGCAGGCCCCGTTGAATTGCAGAGGTCCTGAAAAAGAAGAACCAAAACTGCAAATACTGTCTGTGCATAAATGTCATGTAATCATCGATTAAAAACCTTTCAAATGTATGAAGGGCTTGTACTTCTATTTCAGTACATCACATAAACAAAGATCTAAAAGAAACAAACTTTGTGAAAACTAATATTTGTGTTGTTCTTAAAACATTTCTTCATGACTGTATAAGCAGTGTGAAACGTGATTACGGATAACCCAGGATTCGGTTTATCCAGGGTTTAGGATTACCAGTTTCAAGTGTGAGGAACCCCTCCAGAGAATTTTATTGTCATAATTTAATTTCTCATCTAAAGTAAGTCATTACTATTCTGCAAAAAAAAGCACTGTTGCTTTTGTTTTGGTGCAAGTCTAACTATTTGGAATTTTACAATGTCCCTGAGGATTTTGTTCAGAGGATCTTTAGGACAAAGAGTAACATTTCCATTTTTTACCAATGTCAGCCTCCCCTTGGGCAGCTGCTGATTTCTGTCACGTTTCTTTCGTTCTCCCCCTCTAAGTTCAAGTCCAAGTGTTTTTTGAGCAATCGTAGATGTGCCAATGGCTCACACTGTTTCTGTTTTGTAATGTTTTCTTCTGTGTTTTTTGTTCTGCTGGATGGAGGAGCGTGTTGTCACAGATGCAGGCCTTTTTCCGGAGATGAAAAAAGCTTTGGTATAGGTTGAGAAGCAGCATCTGTCCCTATTCTTCTTTGCTTTCCCCTTTAATTACAGCACACAATGGCCGTGCGATGTGCCTGTAATCTGTACGCATAATCAGTCTCTCTTTTCTCTCCTCCGAGCCTCTATTCTGTACGCTAATTCAATATAAATGTAAATGAACATGCGCAAAGAATAAAGAAATCTTGATCTATTTACACGACTAATCACAATAAACGCGTTCCACATGAAATATGAGTGAATGCATAACGATTATGGTGGAAGGGGGGGGGGTGATATCAGGTGCAGTTTCGAAAAGAGCAATTAAAACTTTTTGCTGTTGTCTCAAATAGATTTGTATGTGTTCATTGGGTGCTAGTTTGCTGAATCTAGGGATGCATGTCGTATTTGTTTTCGGGAAAAGAAGTTTCTAGATCATTCACTTTATGCAAATCTACTCAGAATAAGACATGATTTCACACAAATCTCAAAATTGGTCATTTTGTTCAATATCAGAATTTTGACCCACCCCCCCCCCCCTAAAAAAACTACTTAAAGCAAGAGTAAATGTAAACATGAGAATGTAACCCCAAGGGACATTTCAGCATACACTCACTGGCCACTTTATTAGGTACACCTCTTTAGTCTACAGAACTGCCAAAATCCTTCATAGTACAGATTAAACAAGGTACGGAATACATCCTCAGAGAGTCCCACATCATTCCATTCAATCGTCTCAGCGTTCGTTATGTATTTGCAGTCGACGGGTCAAGAATACGAACACTATCACTGACGGAACACAAAGTTTCGGAAAGAGAATAAATTCGTTTTAAAAAATTTTTTTGATACAAAAAGCTATGATTTATGATCAAGCTCGAGGAGGCTTTTTGAGAGCAAATTTTTGAGACCTCTTTAATATTTTTATGTGCTTAAGTAAATGGTGTGTGTGGCGGTCAGATCCGCCAGTCAAACAATCGTGGAACTTTGATAGTAATGTAATGAATTCAGATGTTTGTGAACGTTGGAGGACATGACACAGCGACAGTAACATTAAAGATCTCCTGAATGAAATTTTGATTTGTTTGCAGCACCTTCTCGTGAGGGTGGAAGTTCGGAAGATAGATGCAGACAGAATGCCATCTCTGGCCCTGTTGGACACAACCGATGCCTGCGAAACATAGCTCAGAACCCTTCAGAAGAAGACGAGGAAGATGGCAGAGGCCTGCAGAGTCTGGGACTCGACAGAGGTATGTTTCACAGCTGGACTCTATGAGTTATGGCATTGGATCAGAGGACCAGTGTTCCTTCATTCAGAACGTGTGTTTCACAAGGTTGCTTCAGAAGCTCCGATAACCAAAGCAAAATAAATAAAAACAGCTGGATTATTCTTGTTTTAGTGGAGTGAATCATTTAAAGGGGTACCCTCTTAGAGACCCCTTTAATGGCAAACATGTTTTTATGAGTGCTTAGCAGGTTTTCTTTGTGTTTTTAGGGTTGTGTGAGCACAGGAGAAGGAAAATGTTGCTGAAGGAGTCAGATGTTAAAATGAGGCGGGTGCCAAGCTTGACACCCTGGATTGGACTGTGGTTTTGATCGGTTTCGGCTTTGGCATAGTACAGTCTTTATTCACTTTATCCCGTTTTTGGATTTTAAATCATTTTACCCTAATCCGTGTCCCTTGATCACTGGAAACTAAAGCTAAATTCTGAGCAAACAAAGTTCCATTTCACTGGTGAGTTCATCTTCTTATATCCATCACACCATTTTTATATATATGAATGAGTTAAAAGATTTGTTTCAGAGCGATAAATGAGAGTTTAAATCTTCAGGGTTTTTTTGTGCACAAATACAGTTGTTCTCATAAGTTTACACAACCTGAGAAATTTTCAGATTTCCGAGCCATTTTTTGCTACAAATGAAAAGGGATGCAAAGAAAAGCCTGGAAGCTGCACATGGGATGTCCAACACGACAACGATCAAAAACCCAACAAAACAAAAGTCCACTTGTCAATGGTTACCCTAGAACAAAGTGAAGGTTCTGGAGTGGATCTCAGTCTCCTGACTTCAAATTATTGAACCTCAATAGAAAAAATGTACAAGAGTTGGAAGAATGAGCTGCTTTACCAACAGAGAAGATAAAGAACCTAATCGACAACTACCTCAAGAGATTTCAGCTGTCATTGATGTGAAATGGGGGAATAGAAAATGTTCAGAGCTGTGGTGTATAAACTTACGATCAGGGACAAAGTGTCTATTGTCATCATGATTTAAAAGCACAGTGTTTTGACAACAAATGGCCAAGAAATACAAGTTTTGTCAGGGTATTTAAACGGATGAGTACAATGATGCTTGTGACTGAGTTAAAATGCATCTTTTTTTGTAGTCTGATTCAAGAGTGATGTTATGGATAATTAATTTAAACCACTATATTTGCATCTCTGTTTCAGCACTACAGTGAGGGAAAGATCTGCCGGTAATCAGTGAAAATCACCAATAATACAAAAAATGCACGATTTGCACCTTTATATAATGAAAAAAAGGGTATTTTTGCCCTTCACAATACACCACTTAGTACCTGATGGCTTAGTACCAGTCTCTAAGCTGTTACGGCGTCCCTAACCTTCAGCTTTCACAGATTTTCTATGAGTCCAAGTACTAGAGACTTGTATGTAGGTGTCTTGTGTGCCATGAAAGGCAAAATAAAAAGTTTTGTTAATGTTACCTTTAATATGAATGTTTTTTTTTTGTGCCACTCACTATGCAAGTGTTGTGAAAAATAATGTGTTCCATCTCAAAACAATATATTTCTGAAGCTTCAAGATTGCAAAGGAAGACACACATAGATAGGTTTATTTATATTGAGGCGTTATTATTAAAATAATAGCGGCATCAAAAATAATCAAAAGCATCACTCAGTGCTTCTTGGAGCCGTTCGATCCAGTGGCGCGTGGGTTTTCCGGACTAGAGGTGTGGGGTCCCGTTGTGCTGGTGCATCCACCATGCTCTGGCCTCATTGGATTCACTCTAGACCCGGTTAGCGGGCACCTCCTGGGCCCCTTTGGCGACCCCGTTGGCTCTTGAAGCATCCGTCCACTGCTCCTGGCGGAGGGAAATAGTTTGCTTCTCCTGAACTGAGCATTTTGACTCCTCATTCATCAGCTGCATCACATTATATATATAAATATTTACATTATAGATATATATATATTTATATACAAACTGGCAAACGCTCGCACTCCGTCACAATATATATATATATGATATACAACTGCTATATATATATATATATATATATATATATATATTTATATATATATATATATATATATATATATATATCAGTTGTATATCATATATATATATATATATTGTGACGGAGTGCGAGCGTTTGCCAGTTTGTATATAAATATATATATATCTATAATGTAAATATTTATTAGGGGGTTAACGATACACGATATGCTACAAACCTCTTATGCCCACAATACGATATACATCCCAATATTTTAGAACACTATATTTAACCAACTATTGAAAACTATTGTTTATATAATGAACCATCATCATCATCAAAATGTTTTGAGACCACAAAGCTGAGAAAGCTAGGGTCTATTTTGATTTTAACAATTTTGTCATATTTATTGTTTAAAAGGCGGGTAAAGGACAATTGTCTCACAGTCTATATTACATAAAACAAGAAGACAAGATAAAGAAGTTTCAGAAGGGACTAGAATCGCATAATCTAGAAACTATATCTCCCAGTAGCTCCACGATACGTATTGTGTCAATTTTGTATTGTGATATATTGTGTGACGATATTGTTGCACCCCACATATGCATGTAGGTGTGTGTTGTCCATCTAATTAATTTTAATTTATCATTTGCGTTAAACTGTGCAATTTTGAATGCTGAATTGAAATCAATGCATAAAGTATGTGGAAAAAGAATAAACTCGCAAGTGACCGATGAAAGATGAGTTGATGAGAAGAGTCTGAACAGGTTTTAGCTGAGATTGGAAACTGAAAAGGACATGGGGGGGAAAAAAAGAAAGGAAATATATGTTTTAATTATTCATTCTGCAATGTGAGAGAACAGGTTTCACCAGTCCGCCTTTTGATCCAGTTTTAAGCACTGTATCAATATTTCATAGAATCCTCCAGATGTGTTCTGCCCTTTCCCAACCGAGAGCACAGCATAATTTTACTTCTTCTGGTACAGAGCTGAGATGCGGTAAATGTGCTGCATCACACTTGGAGTACTGGAAAAGCAACAGTAAGTTTTTAGTAATGCACAAATAACAGAAAACCTTTCTACTTTGAAGCTTTGTTGCCATTTTCTCTGAAGCCTTGTGAACACCTAATCTTCTGGTACATATTTAAGCTGATAATTGCTAGTCGTGTGAACTGAAGGAGATTTAATCACGTACTGTTCTTTCCAAAGCCATAATCTCAGTGCGTGCTTTATTTAAACAACGAAGAAAGTGTTTTAGTTCAGGAGTGTCAAACTCATTTTCACAGAGGGCCACATTAGCATTATGGCTGTCCTCAAAGGGTCAGATGTAACTTATAAATGTAAACAATGTAATCGAATGTAATGTAAAATAAATGCAACTACTCCTTAATGTTAAATAACTCATTATTTATAACTTATTCAAGTGACAATTCAGTTGCATAGAAACAATTGTATGCTTGTTGTCCTAATATAAATCCTTTTGATTTTTGTCAGCTTATGAAAACCCACATAACTCCATTACAGTTTTTCTCGATTGCTTAAACACATTTCTTGAAACTATGCCTCGTATTCTTAAAACAGTAAACACAAATCCATAACGTCTCACCCAATTTCCCAAACATCCTATTTTCAGGTCAAAATGAAGCTGTACACTCAAAACCATTCACTCTTGCTGAAAAATCAAAATTTGCGTTCAGACATCACACACAAGGCCTCAAAAACACTCACACTACAACATAGTCTTACACACTGGTGCAATAAATTAAAAACAATATTTCCAAAACGGGCAAGTTATGTTGCTTGTGGTTCTTCCCCTCAAAAACAATTTCACATGATGAACAAAAAAGACGAAACCAATGTACACTGGCAATGTTTTATTCATGTACTATACAGTACAACACATACACAAACATTATTCCACCTCAGCATCCTGTCTTTGGTCTGGGTCAGGCCAGAGAATCAGAGAAAATGAGTTCAGCACTCAAAAGTTACTGTACAGAGCAGTCTTACTGCAAGAACATCTACCTGTTTTCCTCCCTGAAGGTTCTGATGATGGAGGCAACAGTGAAGCGACTCAAATTTGGCTGTACTCGTGGCCCAGCCTCCCTCATAGTCATACCATGGACAAGAACATGGTCAACTATAGTGACTCGAATTTCATCCGAGACTGCTTGTCTCCTTGCCCTTGCTCTTCCCCTTCCTTGTTGTCGTCCTCCTTTTCTGTCTCCTCCTCCTCCTTCTCCTTCACCATGTCCTCCTCTCCTTCCTTCTTCACTACGTCCTCTACCCCTTCTTCCTCCTCCTCCTCCACCACTTCCTCCTTCTCTCCCTCCTTCTTCACCACGTTCTCTACCTCTACCTCTACTTCTTCCTCCTCTTCCTCCACTCTGGTGTCCCTGACCTCTTCCCTTACGTCTCTTTGGATCCATTGTTTCAAACCTGAATAAGTTGACTTTTGCCCCTTTTATCTATCCATCGAAGGTTCTGATTGGTGTGTGATAAATTTTGACTCCTAGCGTTTCCACTTGGTTAATTGTGTGCTAATTGAGCTCAAGCGGTGCTGTGTTAAGTTAACATTATTGAATGCTAGTGCTTTCTAAATGACCACATGGTGTAAGCACTGAGAAATGTAGGGATTTGTGTGTAGAGTTTTGCAGTAACAGTTCACCAAATATAACTCATGTGTCAAAGCAGGGAATAGTGTTTTTAGTTTAGGGAAATGGGTGTTCGTTTTCAAAAAAGGCGTAATAGTTTTGAAATTTTAGTTCAAAAGACTGGTTATAGTGTTTTAGCAATTGAGAAAAACTGTAATGAAGGATCTGTCCAAGTGAATAAAGAAAAATAGCATTTTTGTCATTTGTTTGGGGAAAAAAAACCCCTCACAGACTGAAGACGATGCATATTGATCGTCATCTTTTATCATCAGGCTCAAGAAACAGATCACAGATAAACTATTAGCTCCGCCCATTTCACATCTTGAAATTTGTTTTATCGTGAGAAACCGGAGGTGTGGTGTGAGAGATCACTCAAATGCTTGAGTCTTACGTTCAATGTGTGAGAAACGGCAGCTCTGCAATTTTACTCGTGAGTATGGATGCGGAAATACAGTTGCGGCTACCGTAGGCATTGTGGGAAATGTAGTTTCCTTTTTTGTTTCTGGAAAAGTCTGGCCTGCGGGCCTTGAGTTTGACACATGTTTTAGGTGAAAAACATTGGCCTTTTTTCCCTAGAAAATGTCTAGTTTGCTTAAAGCTGTAATGGCGTTTTTGTGTTCACAAAAGATCTGTTATTTCTTTAGTATGGATTAAAACGGCACATTATTATCAGTGTTTGATTTCCAGTTGTATTTGTTGGCTTGAAGGGTACCAATGTGCAGATGAGCTGTGGTTTGGTTCGGCTCTGCTTTGCTTCAGTGCAGTCTCACAGGACTTCATTAAAAAGAAGGTCTCACCTTCTCTCTTCTGCTTTCACTTGCCATCAGAACTCAACTGAAGGGACAAATCAGATTCTGGAGCCTTGTCCTGACTGAAAACAAGCTTCCTGCCTAGTCTTGTTCGACTTTTTTTGACACTAAAATATTCAATACAGTGTTGTGCAAAAGCCACAGTTTCTTTTAAAAATCATAGATTGTCTGGATAAAAAAATTCATTTAAATATGTTGTACAGGAGACAATTGCTGTGATATTTGAGAAGTGAAGTATGCCAAAATAGGCATTAGGCACCTTTTGCACTAATTGTCAGAACTCAAAACCGGTTTGGTGACCTCAGCGACCTTTGACTTCCACACACAAGTGAATCCAATCATGAGAAAGTATTTAAAGGAGGTCATTTGTAAGTGTTTCTCCTCTTTGCATCTTCTCTAAAGAGTGAGAGCCTCAAAACAACTCTCAGATGAGCTGAAAATTGTTGTAGCATCATCAATTCTAGGTTCTAGCAATTCTAGCATTTCGGGCGGTGTTTCAAAACAGAGGCATTGCAGCTGGGGTGCGAGGTCAACGGGATTTCATTAATTAATCAATTAATTCTTAGTTCTATTGTGAATGCTTCACGGCACCAGCTCCAACCTTCTACAACCCTCTCACAAAATTCAAGACACCCAAATAAATTATTAATTGTAATCCTCTTTGTTAACAGAACCGGGACCTGGAACCATAGAGCAGTTTGACGTCTGAATATATTGCAATGTAACAAAATAAAATGAAGTAGCTGAATTTTCAGTGATTCCATTTACACAATGGACAAATAGCTTAAAAGGTCTGTGCACATCTCAGAGCCTGAAAAGCCACGCTGTAAACCACTTTTATTTTAGCTTTGTACTTGTGATAAAACTGCAGTACTTTTATTTTCTCTAATTGTTAGCTGAACAAAATTACTCGTTTTAGAACAGTGTTACCACTTTTTCAATCTGGCTAGCATAATTTATACCTTCATAAACTTGAAGACTAGCTAAGCTATTTAGATAAATGAAATCATGCTTGGTCACCATTCTATCGGGCGATAAAAGCAGGTGGGGCTTGGGTATGCACTTTTGTCCAAAGTGGGGAATGAGAAAAAAATCTTTGAGAAACACTGGTTTAGGGGAAGGATACAGAAGGTTCTCAGATTCAAGTGTGAGGAGCATTGAGAGGAATTGGAAGACCAGAAGCACAGTTCTAGTTAAGGCAGACCAAGAAAAATCAAGATGGTGAGAACAGTCACAGGCAACCCACAGACCAGCTCCAGAGACCATCACCAGAAAATATCATCTTACAGCAGACGGACAAAACATTCCTAGAAATCGCTGGCTCCCCAGAGTAAAATTTGGCAGTGGTTCCATCATGCTGTGGGTCTCTGTGACCATTGCAGGGACTGCGAATCTTGTTAAAGTTGGCGGTTGCATGGAATCCACAATATGCAGGAATCAGTGACAGAGTTGAAGTTTCTCAGTGGTTGGATCTTTCAACAAGATAACGGCCCAAAACACGGCTCTACTATAGCAATAATTACAATGTTCTGGAATGACCAGTCCCCAAATTTTAGAGCAGGGGTAGGCAAAGTCATTCCTGGAGGGCCGGTGTCCCTCCTGGTTTTTTTTCTAGCCCTGCTTCATTACAAACACTGGCACCTTGAAACAAACCAAGGACAGCTTAATTAGTAGAATCACCCTTTCATGAAGGGGCAACAAAACGATGCACGGATGCAATTTTTTGTGGTGCCAAATTTTGTTTACATAATTCTTGCACTTTCCTTAAACTTTCAAATAAAACTGTATTTGGATAAGAATTTTAAGTTAAATAAGAGACAGACAACCAAAGATTTATAGAGGAAATACATGAAAATGTACAGGGGTGCCCAAACTTTTGCATACTCAATTTCCATTCTCCAGGAAAAAATGTTATATGACAAATTAAATCTCTAATGCACTTTGCCTACAGGAAAGAAGTGGTTAACTGGTGTCTAGAACTCGTGAGTCATCTTCGTCAGCCATCTTACAAGAATACACTGTGCACAAATGAAAACCACTCACGGAAGCAGATGTTTCTCCTTTTGTTATGTAACTAGTGGCAAAAGCTTGGTGGCGTTGTTTTTTTTTTTTTACATTACGGATCAAGGGAGATTTAAATAATTATTATTAATAAATATATATTATTATTTATAAATATAAATAAAATACTCTTCTTCATTCTGACACATTCTATTACGCATCTAGTGGAACTTGGGAGGCTTCTTCTTTTCTAATCTCTATCTTGTCTGTAATGGTGAATATTTAATATATTTTAAATATATTTTATTTTATTATCCAGTAGAATAGATATGTACACTCATTTCTTCCACTGAAATTGTGTTTTCCTTCTTTTGTAATGTGCCCACAATGGAACATTTCCACACATTCCACTCCACAGTGCGCTCCCAGTCGTATTGTACCAAAGTGGAAGTTGTAGGACGGTCACTCAGCCATCGGCTGAGATGCCATGTAAGCTGGCTGAAGGGTCACCAACTTTCTGTGTATAGACAATCAGAGACCTCAACAACTTGGTACTGTTCCATCTGGTAATCTGATGGACCAATCTACGTTTGACAGTTCCCAGGAGAACGCACTGGTCTGACCGAATTGTACCAACAGGAGTTGAGTTTGTGCACAAAGCAAGGTCATTAAGACAACCAGGACTGGTTTTGATGTGAAAGAACTTGACTGGCCAGCACAGAGTCCTAACCTCAACCTATCAGAGCCCCTTTGGGATTAATTACAGAGAAGACAGCGAGCCAGGGCTTCTTTCAACATCAGTATCTGACCTATCAATTGCACTCCTGGAAGGAAAAAAATCTCCAATAATTGCACTCCTAAAGTTCTGGTTAGCCTTCCCAGAAGAGTTGAAGTTGTAGCTCCAAAGGCCTGGTTGATGTCAATGAACCCCATGAGATTGAGGTTACTTAAGCTCATATGCATCTAACGGCACATGAGAGTATACTTTATGCAATAAATGTAGTCTTCATTCACCTTTTCGAAAAATACAGTCCCTGAAATACATAACTAATGAAGATTTTTTCAGCATTTCAGTGTTGATTGTAATGTCCACAACTTGGTGAAACCCATTGAGTGAAATTTGGCAGACATGTGTTGTCGTCTCGTCGTAAGAGCGTCACTCGTAACTAATAATGGAACAACTGAACCCCAGTGCACTAGACCTTCACATCAACTGCCACTAGACCTCTGCAAACATACATAAGATTCACTTTGAGACTACAGTGTTGATTATCAAGAGGCTGAGGACCAGATCCACTACTGATGCGGAGGCAGACACCTTCAATGTGTCTCAGCTTCAAGTAAAGAATCAAAGTGAATCTCGGATCTATGCCGGATCCAGTAGGTCTCCTGCAATATTTGCGCTGACTGTGATGGAATTCAACGGAAGAATCATCTGAAAAATACACCTTTTGCCACATCCACCAACAATCTTGTAGCAGGCTGTGGGCCTTGGCAAATTCCAGAATATCAGGGTATGGGGTTGCATCCAGTATGGGGGTGTGCGAGAGATCTGCAGGGGTGAAGGCAACATCAATAGTCTAAAATGTCAAGAAATCTCAGCTACATCTTATATTCTCAAACATTATAATACCATCACATACTTCTATCTCCAGATCAAAGTTTCTCAAGGTGAGGATTCAGTTCCCGAGCCCATCGTCTATCCCACCTCATTCTCTCTCCTCCTTGCTTTCTGCCTCCCTCTACTGTCCTCTCTGTTAATTGAAAAAAAATCAATAAAGGCTATGGCCGCAAAAAAAAGATAAAGATGCTCCAAGATTCGCCGGCCCAGTCACCAGACATGGACATCATTAATGAAGTCTGGGGTAGGATGAAAGAGGAAGCATGGAAGACAACACGGAAGAAAACTGATGAACTCTGGAGGGCAGACAAGACTGCTTTCTTTGCCCTTCCTGATGACTTCATAAAAAAATTGTATGAATCCTTGCCAAGTCCTTCGAGCTCATGCAAAGTGAAATTTGGATCTCACTGCACCACTGCTTTCTGTATAGGCGACAAAATATTTGAGTGAATTAAAACTATTTTGGAGATTTTGGCTTTTCATATGAGCTCTTTGTAACACCAATTAACTAATTAAAAGTCAGGTTCCTAGCAGGTGTTTCTGTAAAATAGGTTTAGCTACAAGACTTTTGTCAGGGATAGCACATCTGATGGACTCAGGACCTATGCAAGACTTATTTCAGCTTTTGGCAAACGTGGAACTCTGCGCAGGGCCCCTGAGTGAGACTAATAAGATGCAGATGGATGAATGAGGGAATGATGTAACTTTGAAGTACTTTAACATTTTCCTAGTGGCAGATTTAGCCTTTTTTTCTGCAAAAGATTCTTCCTAGAAATGGCTGCAAGTGAATATATTATTGTGAATGCTTTCCCTCTCCAGGGCCTGATCAATGTTTCAGTAGAAGTTTCCACCGATGGTCAGTGAAGTGTTTGCTCTGGTGGAACAGTAGGTGGCGGTGTTAGCTACCAGCAGAGGAGCAGCCTATGATCCCTTCATCCATCTGGCTGTTTGTCCCTCTCTCTTTCTGTGTCGGTCTGACGATCACGATGAAAGGTGTACTTTACACAGAAAGCAAACTTTACTTTCAGGATTTCTGCTTGATAAACACTTTCCACATATTCCCTGTGGTCTCTGATTCAGAGAGCATTCAAGGCCACAGAAGTCAAAATAGTGTATTTTCGCAAATGTTCTTTGTTTCAATATTTTTCAGCGCTTCAAGTCCTGCAAGGCATTTGGCGCAATCTAAAGTGATTTTAGCTTTATCTGCTGCTCTGTCCTCAGTGATGACTAAGAGAGCGTCGATCAGTGGAGAGCAGTCACTGCTGCAGGCTCAATGTGCTTTAAAAAGATGGAGAAAGAGAGAGAGAGAGGTCTCATCCAACCCCTTCATCACCCACACATCCAACCAGCTCAGGTAAATAGCTCTGAGCGCACACACACATACACACGCACACACACCTCTTCAGTGACAACTCAGTTGCTCACTCATTATTCAGAAAAAGTACATTAACAGCACTTTAAAAATGGCACTTTAGCGGACTTTAGGAACTAAGCACAGTTAATCGAGGCATGCAGAAGAGCACAACATGTCGAACCTTGATGTGGATGGGCTAAAGTAGCAGAAGTCCACACTAGGTGCCACTCCTGCAGCTAATAACAGGAAACTGAGGCTACAATTATCAATGTTTCACCAAATGAAAGATTGGAAAAACGTTGCCTGGTCTGATGAGTCTTGATTTCTGTTACAACATTCGGGTTGTAGTGCCATCCTGCCTTCTATCAGCAGTTCAGGACGGTGGTGGAGGTGTAATGGTGTGGGGTTTATTTTCTTGGCACACTTTAGGCCCAGTAGTATCAATTGAGCATCGTATCAGAACCACAGCATTTTGTTGCTGACAATCTCTTTATGATCCCATCTTCTGATGGCTACTTTTATCAGGATAACCCTCGATATCATAAAGCATCATCTCAGACTGGATTCTTGAACATGACGATGAGTTCACTGTACACAAATTGCATCCACAGTCACCAGATCTCAATCCAGTAGAGCACCTTTGGGATGTGGTGGAACGGGAGATTCGCATCTCGGTTGTGCAGCCCACAAATATAAAACAACCTTGTAATTTGTTGAAATGGAGGAATGTTTTCAGTACCTTGTTGAGTCTATGCCACAAAGAATTAAAGCAGTTCAGAAGACAAAATGGGCCCAATCTGTTACTATTTAGGTGTACCTAATAAAGTGGCCGGTGAGTATATATAGATCATAGTTATGTTTTTGTTTTTAAAGGTATGTCATTTCAATGGAATTCCTCACCATTAGCCTTGTAAACAATAATAATGTCTATGTTTGATGATGCACGTATTTAGACAATGATTTTTCCTCTATATTTTGTTATGAAAATAATATATATTCTACTTTCATATTACGCAATTGATTCCTTTGTTCTACCCCTGAACCTGCCCCCGCCTCCACTCCCTGCCCCTTTTACATAAAGATTCCCTGTTCCATTACTATAGACAAATGTACAAATCCCGATGAAAACTCACTGGAAAATATTTTTTTGTTGTTATTAGTTTGTACATTTTATTAGAATACATTTATTTATAACATGAAAATAATTTAAAAAAATTTTTAGACCAGTAAATAATTATGTATGGGGTCAATTTGATCTGCAAATCAGTCACATCAAAGTTTGTTCAGCTCTCCCTATAGACTCCCGTCCCCTCAAAGTCACTTCAAGTAGATCATTTTCAATTGATGGTGTGATGAAAAGCTTTGAGCCTCTGGAACCATTTTGATCACTTTAGCAGCACTAAATCTACCCTGTCGTTCAAGTAGGGAGTGGGACCATAATAGCCTTCATTTTTTGGAAGGTAAAAAGTCTGCTGATGGTTTAGAGACAACAGGAGGGTCAACACTGGAAGTCTCATTCTCATCTGAGGAGGATGGCGGCTCCTAATCGAGGAGAGATTCTACTCTATGTCACTTTCACTGTGACAAATGTCACTGATAGAAAACCTTGAAGTTTACCAAGTTCTCGCTTTAATGTTACGTTTACCAAGTCATTAAATTTGAAGAAAATGAAAATCGTATGAACACATAGATCGACATGTTTTAAACATAGTACATGAATAATTGTAGGGTCATACCACGTGAAGTACTACACCATATGTTCATTACTATAGAAAAGTTCTGAAAATCTAAATAATGTTATTTACTCTGGACACGATCATAATATGTGAGGTCAGCAGGTTCCGACTGCAAAGGTGCTTTGGTGGCGTCTTGACTTAGACCAAGACCCAGTCGAGATCAGAAAGTAGAGAGACCAAGACCAAGCCAAGACCCATAATTTTTGTATTTGAGGAAAGAGCTTGCGACTTGCATTTTGTTCTCATTACAATCACCAAGACACCTGTGCAGCCTAGAGCGAGATCAGAGACAGCTGAGGCAGAGATGATACCAAGAGCCGAGATAATGACAGACTGAGGCCATAGAGAAAGTGTCCATCAACCGATGTGCAAGAACTTTCATGAAATTATTTAAACAAATGAGTGACTCTCTATTTGTATGTTTTTAATGACATTTCCATCATGCAGTGCTTTAGTATATTTACTATTTGAGAACAATAACATTCTAAAATTGCACATTTAGAGTTACAGACTGCTATCTGTCTTCCTAAACTTAATCTCTAGAACTAATTTGAGAAACAAGTTATAACAGGCTGAACTAGAGAGTATAAACATACTTCTCTTGCCACAAAATGACCCGAGATGTTGCCTTGTCTATACTAAACAAATGAAATATGATGAGGTCGATATGAACACTACTGTTCTATAAATCATGTGTTGCGATTTTTGACTCCTTTATTTACTGTGTTCCATTAAGGTCCACAAATATGTTTATCAATACCCAGCCTGACTGTTGTTAACTGAAAAACTTGAATTCTTCCCTCCTATATTCTCTGCTTGCAACTGATTGGTTCAGTTTTGAGACTAGAAAGTTTCCCATTGGCTGGAAGCCTTGTGGAGAGTTGTTGCTTGTTGCTAGGTCCCTGTTGCTAGGTTGGGGTGTGTTGAAAAGGGACGAAACACACCATGAATAATGGATGAATGATTTTTTTTTTCTGTGTTCAATTTTTTTTTTGCTGTGTGAAGAGAGTACTCATCTGTGATGCAGATGAGAGAGAGAGACGGGTGGGTTGGGGGGAGAGTGGATGTCTCACAACCCAAGGCTGACGTTTGGCAGAGTCCTGGTTGCCGTGGTAACCAGCTGCAGAGTAATGATGTTGATTCTCATGCAAAATTGCAGTTCAGGGATGCCTGTCTGTTATTTGTTCAGCGGGACCAGCAGGCAGCTGACCCCCCAATCCCCTCTGACCTCCAATGACCTTAGAGATTAGCTCCTGATGAGGGACAACATATCCGGAGAGGAGAAGCCACATGATGGAGGAAAGATAGGGATCAAATGAGATGGGAAAACGTCTGAAGTATGAAGAGGACTGGGGTGGAGATTTAAACACTTAATGGACACTTTGGCTGCGCACACGAAAAGATAACCTGGCTTGTTTGGCCAATTTATTAGGTACACTTAGTGGCATGGATTCAAAAAGGTACTAAAAACATTGCTCAGAGAGTTTGCCTCCCGTTCTGCCACATCCCAAAGGTGAGATCTAGTGACTGTGGAGGCTTTATGACGTGGTGCGTTATCCTGCTGGAATGTGCCATCAGAAGATGGGTACACCATGGTCAAAAAGGGTGCTGACACAAGTCTCAATTGGAACTATTGGACCAAAAGTGTGCCCCACCCAACCACCTGCCTGAACTGTTGATACAAGGCAGGATGCCCCCAACATCCTCAAAGTTGCAGAAAAATTTGAGACGAGGCACCATTTTTCCAATCTCCTATTGTCCAATTTGGTGAGAGTGTTTGTATTGTAGCCTCAGTTTCCTCTTTTTCGCTGAGAGGAGTGACACCCGATGTGGTTTCCTGCTGCTGTAGACCATGGGCAGAGAAAAGGATTGTTTCTTGTTACAGCCTCTCCTTGTATAAAGTGCTCTTAATATTTCACAGATAAATGGTGACTACATCTGCAGCAAGATGATGTAGATCATTGGAGTTGGTCTGTGGGTTGTCTGTGACTGTTTTTACCATCCTGTGCCTCGATTTATTTGAGATTTTTTGCCTGCCACTTTGGGATTTAACTAGAACTGTGCTTCTGGTCTTCTAATTCCTCACAATGCTCCTTCCAGTTGAAACCGAGAGCTGAAATCTCTCAGACAGTTGTGATAGTTAGTTCCTTTCAGTTAGAGAATTGCCCCTTTTAGGCTCGCTGGTGTTGCGAGGGTTTCCTCCGGGTACTCCGGTTTCCCCCACAATCTCAAATACATGCGGTTAGGTTATATGACTAATCTAATTTCCCCTTAGGTGTGATTGTGTGAGTGACTGCGTGTGTTGCCCTGTGATACCACTGTATTTGTCTCTTATAGCTCACAAGCTACTTTTAAAATGACAGAGTCAAAGTGATCTACCCGCTACAAAACATAAAACATCAAACAACAAACAATTATTTTCAACTTTGTTGAGAATTGACAAAACACACATAATAATTAATTATTTACATTTTTTGTAATAACCTGAGTTTAATTTGATGACTTGCACTGAATTGAATCATTGGAACAGTTGTGTGTGACCTGAATTGATGGTAATAGAGTGATTTTTATGGGAGCAATTGAGCTTTGATCCAAATAATCAAGAAAAAAAAATGATGCTCTAATAAATTTTTCAATATTTATTGAAACTGAGTCGTGCAGTACAATATGCAGGTGAGGAGTGGCGTGTTGCTTGATTTTGGTTGTAATAGAGAAATTTAGAATGAAGTTATGAAGCATATTCTGGGTAAAACATATTTTGGATCTGGTAATTTGCAGACGGTCCCTAAGCGATTCCATGTCAGCGGGTTGCTCATAGACGGTAATGTGTTTCTGCGAATGCCGATGGAAACTTGTTTTGATAAAAAATGTTTTGTAGTTTGTCCGCTACATAACACAGATTAAAAATAGGTGTTATTTGTTTACTAAGAACATTCTGGTCTCGAGCTATTGAGCAGAGAAAACCGAATCCGTGAATCTGCAGCTAACTTTACTGAACTGTGACGGGATGGATGATTGGCTGATATTGTTTCGATTTCACGCCGCGATCGAGATCGACATAATGAGCACCCCTGATATAGACAATCCACCTCAAGGTTCGATGCCTTTGGGTTCAGAGATCTTCTGCATATTTGATTGTATCAAGTGTTAAGAGTTACTGTTACCTTTCTATCACCTCGAACCCGCCTGGCCAGTCTCCTCAGGCACAGAAATGCGGATATTTTCTCTTTTTCTGGCCATTCTCTGTAAACCCTAAAGGTGATTGTGCACAAAACTCCCAGAAGATCAGTGGTTTCTGGAATACTTAGACCACTCGTATTGACCATGATAACATCCCTAATTGCATTGAGTTGCTGCCTTGTGATTGGCTGATGGGAAATTTGTATTAACGATCCGGTGATCAGGTGTACCTAATAAAGCGGCCGGTCTTTCTCTTTTGATTTTCCTAATGCTGGTTCAGTTTGGCATGTTCTGGTTTTTCACCATTAAATCAAAATGCACAATGAGCTCCCTACATCGCTCTAAACACGCTTGTGGTCTTTGTAAAGGCCTTGCAGCTTTTTAAATAACCAGTTATTGAATTTTTACTCTAGAAACAAAGGGAGGGATTTTTCAGTCAAGAGCGCATTATATTTCATCCTTCGTGCCAGAAAAAATACATTTAAAATAAACACAAGCTTGATTCAGTTGGTTTGTTTTCCACTAATGCAGCTGTTGCCCTACAAAGGCATTTGGACCTTTCATACGAGCCAGCGAGCCCTCTGAGCTATAAAAGACATCATTAGCATGAGCAGATGAAGGACAATATGGAGCATGCTGTTTCAGTGTCACAAACACAGGAACACAAGCACCCTCGTGCAGCCTCATGAAAAAGTGAGCTGAACAGCACGGGGGGAATAAGGTCAGAGGAAGCTCCCGCACGACATGCAATGCAGACTCTCACCGATGCAAGTGGCATGTGCAAAACTATCATCATGCACCAAAATAACAAAATGTCTGATTATTCTTTGCGTCAGTTTAAGTATGATTTGAACATAACCATAGTTTTATATAACCTCTTTCACCCCCTGTTTAATTGCTGACCCCTGACTCTCAACTGCAGAATCCATATCATCTGGGTGTCTAAATGTGTCTGTGACGCTAATCTAGTCTGACACTCTTGTTAGCAAGGCTCTTTATGTTGGATAATGATGCGGGCAGGGGCAAGGGCTCCTCGACTCGGGCAGGAACAGGAGGGAAAAGCCAATCTCAGTATGCAGATGCTCAGAGTCCCGCAGGAGATGCAGCCCATTAGATGTGTGTTGATAAACTCACTTACTCTGACTGACAGTTTGCAATATTGGGGTTATGCTGGTGACCTCCGCTGCCGACACCGATGAAAATGAGGAAAAAAAAGACAAGACAAAATGCCAGAAGTGTCCCCTGGTGCCTGATGGGACAAGGATGAAAGCTTGCAAAATGTCAGTTGTTTTTTTATCCCTCTGGATTGTGTTGGTGGCTCCCTCTGTAAGAAGAAGTGTAATGAGAGGAGATTCTTATTCAGATTCACAGTCACCTAGGCTCTTCGGTGGCCTGCTGGACACACAAGAATCACAAGCACTGACAGAAACATTACGACTAGAAGTTTACATCAGTTGACCAAGGGTGCTAGGGAGCCACTCCACCACTAACTGCTCCTTTACCTAAACATGAAGAAGACTTTATGTATAATAATGTATATATATATATATATATATTTATGCAAGTTACTGATTAGTCAGGTGGGGTACGCAAATGGCAAATTCATAAATTCGAATTTGAGGCTTCTTAAGTCCTCTGTAAATTTTCACGATTTTGATAAAAGCAATTTATAGGGACATGGGTTAATAGAATACGTGAAGTGGGTGTAAAAAGCCGCATTAATTCCCCCAAAAAAATGTTAAATTACTTTCAATGATGATTACGATTAGAATATTTAAATGTAGCTTATTCTGATCACACAGTAAATTTGGACCGTCATTTTTTTCTTCTATGAACAAAAACATTGCTGTTTCTTCGTTGGATTTGGCTCGGGTAGAGAGAAGATACTGATGATGAGCTGACTGGATCGGAGGTTGAAGAGCTTTTGAAAGGAATTTCCTATTGAAAGCCTCCTCTTTAAGCGCCGCAGTGATTGTCAGATGGGACTAGGGCAGAATGTGAAAAGGTAATTGAGTTTTTAAGTGAGCTTCGCCACTGTGCTCTGATTGAGTCATCCTTTCGAGGACTTCTAATCCCAATTCATAGTCCTTTCTCTGTGAAAATCTCTGAACTGGTAAATTTCACTTTCTTCACCATGTGAAAGAAGGCAACCTTGTGGGAACCCATACAAATGCCCACACCAAAGTCATGCATTTCTTTGCTATTTATACTGTGATTGAAATAAAGTGTGTGTGTGTGTGTGCGTGCGTGTGCGTGTGTGTGTATATATATATATATATATATAGAGAGAGAGAGAGATAGCTAGATAGATAGATAGATAGATAGATATATAATGTATATAATGTAATTATAGATAGAATGTAATTACGGTTTGTACATATTTACTTTGGATTTTTTAAATTTGAACGAAAAATGAGACTAAAATGGGCGATTGTCTTTATGTTTAATTTTACAAACCCCAATTCGGTGTCATCAGTGCTTTCTTGTGGTGGAAAGGAAGGGATAACCCTGGCATAATGGCACAAAAAGTGTTTGGAAAAGTGTAAGGTTTAGGAAAGGTTTGCCTTTTTTTTCCTTTGTCTTTGCTTTTTTGGAGAATTTATGATTTTTTATGTCTCAACACTTTAGATTTTTGTTATATAACATAAAACATGTTTGTTTTTAAATATTTTTTTACGGTAAAAAAAAAGTACAAAATGTAAAACTTTTTTGTACAATTTCCAGTAAAAAAAAAAAACCACTTGAGTTGCCACAAAAACTTTTTTAAAGGTACTTTATTGTAAATTGTAGAGTAACAAAGAGTCAATTGTAAAGTAACAAAAACACTCAAAAAGGCCTTAGACTTCTAAGAGGTAAACTAGTATAAAGTGTATAGGTGCAAATAAGAATTAAGAACAATCTCATACATAAACAGTTAGTGAAAAAAAAAGAATTGCACATAACCGCTTACATTTCTTAATCAATAGCCTGAGAGGCACTTTATTTTTTGTATGTACTCATTCGAGTAAGAAAATAAAGTGCATCTCAAGGCAGGTGTTTAAGAAATGTAAGAGGAATGTAAGGGAAGGAATGAAAAGGCTGATCAAGAAAATCTCAGATAAGCAGAAGTGCAGGACAACAGTCACAGTCAACCCACAGACCAGCTAACCTACATCATCTTGACGAGCAAAACACAAAGAATCGGTGCGTTTACTCAATAAATTAAGCAAGATTATTGTTTGAACTTAAGAATATTTGGTTGGGATACAAAGTTTAAAAAGGAAAAGTGAAAAACGTGTTGTTTTAACAAACATGAACTAATTTAATATATTGTTAATATTACATATATTAGTTATAATTTTCACTCACATTTTTTCAGTGTGCAAATGAGCAAGGAAACGCTGAATGTATGATTTATTTATATAACATATGATAGTTTAATTAATTGAAACTAGGAAGACGATGATTTCCCAGGACGGGAGACAACATCATCTAACCATCCGGAATAATTCTGGAGCTGCTGCAGGAAGCAATTTCCATCTGTAATTTTTTTCTAATAAACTTGTATCCCTCTGATGATGACCAATTAAAGATGCACGATTATGGTTAGCATATAGTTATTCATGAGATAATTTGCATGCTCCTCTTACATTCAGATTGGCTGCATAATGATAAGTCGTAGGTTAAGTGACAGTACACTTGCAAATGAGATGCAAATCAACACAGGGAAATAGCAGGACGTCATCCATTCTGCCAATAATAGCACACTGCAAAAATGAAATGTTATTATCCTCCAAAAATTTGCAAATAGCTAAGGTAGCCCCACAGAACCAAAATTGATAATGTCGTATCGTGTGTTTCCAGCATTTGCCACAATAACCGCTTCCCAGCGATTCATTAACTGCACACAGTTCTGCTGGTCACATGGGGGTGGGCTACGATCATGCTGTCTCTGCTACAACTGGTCCCAGACGTGCTCTATAGGGGTCAGGTCACAATAACCAAATCAGTTTGAGGCTGACTGGTGGTGCTTGACCAGACTGTTGCACCTCCTCCACCAAAGCTAACCCCTGGGGACCTTCTTGAGCACATCGCTTCTCTCACCTTCTCCCGCAATGATGACCTGATGCTCATCAGTGAACAAGACGGTATCCCACTGCTGCATTGTCCAGGTCACATCGGCTCGTACACATTGCAAATGCTCACGGCAGTGCTTGGTGTCAATGGAGTCACCTGCAACGATCGGCTGGCATTCAAGCCGAATCGGTGGAGTCAGTTGCGAATGGTTTGTCTGAAAACTGCCTGTAGCAGTTGCATAACGATGTCTGACTGCGTAGGTCCTTAGGTTCTGGTCATCTTTGCAGTCTGTATCTGATAAGGCGCCACTTTTGGGTGTCTCATTAGCATTTTGTACCCTCGGAATATTGAACCTGATGCCAAATGGAAAAGGGTTGTCTATTGGTATTACTTGCAAACCACACAAAATGAAGCGCGTTTCACCCCAATACTATTACCTCTCTATCCCTAGCATTACTAAAGTGAAAAAACCATCCCATGTGCGACTGAGTCTCTCCCAATATCGCCAACGTTTCGTGGGTTGTGTATATACAATGAATTGAATATTTAACAAGAAAAGTCTATATATAATCAAAAAGAATACAATTTGAAAGGTTTTACCTGAAGACTCAACAAAATGTTTTATTTAGCCATTCTTCATTAATAGACCAGGGACAGTTTGACCCAATACAATGGCATTTCTTTAACGGGGCCACAATGTGCAAAATCATCTTCTGGTGTCGTTGTTTTAACCAAAACATGCCTCAAGTTGTATTCAAAGTCTTTCATGCCTGTTTGTGTAATCCTGTTTTCTTGTTTGTGGCTCGGCATTTCTTACCTACGCCAACTGACCAATCAGATTAATCGCTAGTGCAGCTCATCTCGATTACGGTGTAAGAGGCATCAGGGTTGGGCGATGTCAAACAATTTGAGAATCTACGATGTCATCGTCCCAATCATCAACTTGGATTTGAGCATTGCTCCCTATTAAATAGTGACGTAGCAATATTAGCGGTTATGCTAACCAACCCAGCGTTGCACAAAACACCTGAAATTGGTTAATAATGCCAATGAAACACCATTAGAAAAAATAAACAACCCTTACAACATTGGCACGAAATCTATCCAAACTTTGTTCAATAACTTTACGAAATGACTGGCAGCCATTACGCACTACATTTCCTACGATTTCCAAAACGTTTGCGGCGAAAGCATGACTGTGAGAGGAATGGGGGTAAACTGCATTTTGCAGAGGGAAAAAATGGTGATTCAAAGATGTTTTTTTACGTTTAGAAAGTTACTAATTGTTCAGTGCTTGTATAAAGTACTCAAATATGTATTTATATCCTGCTTCTGTCGAGTAGTTTGAAGAGATTTACATTATTCCAACTTCAGGGGCTCATATCATCATTTTGAAAAGATAATTTGGTTTTTGAAGTTCCCAACGACAGGTTGAAATGCAAGCAAGGTCAAAAAACACTTTAATTATCTTTTAAAACACAATTTTTACCAGATTTTTAAATGACTCAAAAAAAAAATGTTTTATGATTCGTTCCACGTGACGCAATCTGCAGTGATTGGTAGTCCGAACCGTCTGCTCTCATTAATCAACAATACCATGCTGCTGTCTATGAACCTGTGTCCGAGGAGTCACTCCAAATCAAAGCGATTGGGTTCCTCTCAGTGGTAAAGATTTTTAATATAATAATATTTAATAACATTACTATTTAGCCTCTTTTGACATGTTTACTCGACTCTATGCAGCTGCACACGTTTTGAGCTGAAGATTCGGTTGAAAAAAGAATCGTTTCACGTCTCAGAGTCGACTCTCCAGCATTAAAGACTCGATACATGGAGCACTTTCACATTTAAAACTCAAATCATGTGTTCCTCCATCTTAGAGCTTTGCTTGAATTAATCCAGTAGTTCACCTTTTTGTTCGTGCAACCACAAGCCACGTCCCCGGGTGTGCCACAACTGCCTTTGTTTCTCTATCTTCCACAAAATAATCAAAGCAGAAGTGACTCCAGCTTTAGAATTTTGAAATATATTTATTCTATTTTATCACACGGACAAAAATACTCTGTAATTCCATCATGCGTTCTGCACGAATCTTCTAGTTAGTCGATCTAGTGAAGAAATGATACACAGTATTTCACAACGAAAGCATACATCATCTTACGCATCATTTTTAAGTAGAATTACTTCAAGGTTAACAGTCATGATAATAAACAATTATATTATATTATATAGGGATAGTTGTGATTTTAAGTATCATCTCACACCAAATAGAGCGTAAAACAAAGTGCAAGCATTATCTAATCATGTGAGCTCACGCTATAGTAGAGTGTGATACAACACTGCTAAAACCACATCTGCTGAACACAGAGACTATTCCAGATTTTCTTATGCACTACTAGTGGATAGGAAAACACCAAGTCAAGCAGCAGACAGAGCTTATGTTAGCATACCTAGCTCGAAAGAACTGTACACACATCAATACAAAGAAAGGTCCTGCAATCCAATGTGTCAGAATCTGGGGACGGCTTGAAACGGTTTCTCCAGGCTAGAGTGAGAACGGATGAGGTGGAGCTGGCTTCACTGAGGCAGAGCTTTCAGGATGGCGTTCACTTCTTCTGCCACGGCAGTCAAGGCAAACTCAAACTGCTCCTGGAGACACGTAAGAAGAAGAACTCTTCACGATCATTACACCAACACGACGGCGGATGCTCGGTGATTTAAAAACTGCACAATTTGGCGAAGTGTTCCAGAGTAAAATGTGTAGTTTGGCTGCAGAGTGGATGAAATAGAAAGTGCGTTCCCCCGAGGTTCACTCCTTTGAGTTTCTCCCACTGCAGGCCATGCACTGAACCAGGTTGAAGTGGGCGTTAAGCTTTGGAAAAGCAAACAATGCTCACAAATCCCTCTTGAATTCGCTTTATCTGCACTTTTAGGGGTTTCAACCAACACAAAAAGAGTTCTAAAAATGGAAAAAGCTAACTTATACACACTGTAAAAACATAAAACGAGCAAAATCTTGCTTTTATTATTTTACAAGAATTATCTAATTTAGACGCTCAGGGTATAGATTATTTAGCTTATTTTGAGAAAATATGACTCAAATCGTGTCGTGGAGAAAAATGCTTATTCTGCTTATTTTACTTGCTTGAATTAGAAACTTGATTTTGTGATTAAACTTTTCTTACAAATAAATGTAAAATTCTGATAGAAATACCCTTCTCAGAACAGGAACAAAATGCTTAAATATAGTTATTTAGCAAAATCAATATAGAATAAATAGAAATATAGTAAATTTCACCTTATAAGAATTCTATAAAATGCAAAAAACGTTCCTGTTTCAAAGCAGATTTTCTAATTTTATTATTATTTTTAAGACTTTAAGCACAAATGCTCTTGATTTAATTCTGTTTTTCCGAAAAGAAATGTATATTATTTAGTGCTTATTATAGTTTAAAATTACACTGATTTTCTTGTTTATATGTAGTTTTAAGACTACACCATATTTCTTTAGATACTAGGATTAAAGTTAGAGTTGTTTGTCTTAAAATGTTATTTAACATTTCTTTTAAATCCTCAACACCTGCCTCTCTCTCGCTCCTACTCGCTTCCTGTTGGTCTAATCTGTCCTATCTAATCAAAGCAAAAAATGCTCAAAAAGATAAATTTGCCATGAATGTCTTGCTATAAGTCCCATACTCTATTGTAGGTACTACAATGAAGCACAAACAAGCTTAAATAAATGTTGCTTTCCCAACAATACTAGCACATATTTATAATTTTAGACCAAATCGTATTGTTACTGACTGTTACATGCATACCTGCTTTAATGCACTCTAAATCTTTATGTTCACTCCTAATTAAAAGTTTTACCTTAGTTTTCCTTGCAGCTCTTTTAGTTTTAGTGCAGTTTTTCTTTCCATATAGTTTTTAGTCTATTTTTAGTAGATTTATCAACATTATCAAGAAATTGTGCCAAATCAAATATGCTTACCCCATTGGTAGATTTTTTAGCTTGATCTAGGAAGAGTTTAACAAGATTTTATTTTATTTTACTATGTTTTGAGCATAGTGTGGAGATAGTTATGTACAAACCAAGCTGTCTGGAGCAGATCTATCCGCATTAAACCCCCCCCCAGTGAGGAGTTTTGGCAGAACGGAGGGGTTCAGCCAAAATGGAGGACTGCATTAAACACTAGTGTGAGTAAATCATTTCATTAGGAACAAGGTGGCATCACTGATTGCTTCTCCCGAAACATGTTATACAAACACCACGGATTGTGAAGTCATAGAAACACAGAAAACTAGTTAAGAAATGAAGAAACGGTTGGATGACTTTGTGATGGAGCAAGATAAAAGCAGCAGTATGTGGTGAAAGTTTACTGAATGTGCCACTAGATGGTGTCAGATTAATGCTCTGGACGTGCTGAAGAACAGCTCTGCTGCTTTCTCACATCACTCAAGCTGTTCACGAGCCAACAATAGCTCACGTATCTGCAAGGGCACAAAACATTCCTCATCTTGACTAGGACTGGAGAGTCTATGATGGATTTTAAAGGGTGGGACATTTCCTGTTCTGAGAATGTCATAAATGTGAAAGGGTGACATGCTTTTATTTAGACGCATTATACTCCCTGTCACCTCTTGAACGCAAAGGGACTTATAAATCCACTGCACGGTAACCCTGCCGCACAAATCTGACTTTAGAAGTTTAATGAAACAACAATACATTGATCATGATTGTGTATAAATGATTTAGTTGCATGTCAGAACTGCAAAAGTGATTTTTTTGTTATTAAAACAGGTTTGGAGCTCAGTGAAATTATACAGTGGAGAAATTATGCACAGAAAAAAGGACAATCCCAATAAATCCATTGTTACTCATGTCCTCTTGATATTAGAATATTGATATTAGATGTTATATGATGCTGACTTATTCCTAAAAAGCAGTTCCTGTTATTAAGTGTAACAGAAGAAAGAGGATACATATATCCTTTATAGCTGCATACGATGTAACTATATATGTACTAAATAACTTAAATATATATATGTTTCATAAAATAATTCATACAAAAAAGAGGTAAACTAAATGAAATAAAGAAAGAGAAACAGATAAATCGATTCTGTGATGCACTAGGAGCGTCTGGCTGATGTTGACAAAATTATGGCTTTTAGGATCGACAAGATGCAAAGTGTTGGTGGAAGCAATCAATTTCTGAGCTTGGTGATCGTGTGCTTTTAGATCTCAGATCAATGATAATTGTTGTAGTGTGGTTACAGTGGTGTGTACAGAACGTGTCTGGATGATTTGTGCTGGTGTAAGACAATAAAACTCAAATGTTAGCTTTGTTCATTCCACAAACAAAGAACAATAAAGAACTATAATTTCAAATTAAGTGCATTGATTCTGCTTAAAATCATGCATCTTTTTTTCTTAAATATGATGATATTCCTAAAATGAGTCATTGTAAATAAAAGTCTTTAAAAATTGCTATTTTATCACCATACATCAAGGAAAAAATAAACTAGTGTATCCCCCTTCGCAGGTGTCAAACTCCAGGACCTTGATTTCAAAATAAAATAAATGTTTACTGTCATGTGAAATCTATCTAATCTATAATCTTTTTCCCTGTTGAGCATTTTTTGTATTTTTGTAACAGGTTTCATATCATGACCTATATGCTCTTTTACACAGTGTTTATATATCTTTATACATCCATAATTATATACTTTATTCTCTTTTAAAGTGGATGCCAAGTAAAAATTTCATTGCACAGGGAAACTTGTTTTATTCACTCGACAAAAGACAATAAATCTTTTGAATCCTTAAATTATTTTACTTCAATAGCTTTAAACGAGCAGGCCAACTCATATTTCTGAGCTTCCAGGGGAAACTCATTTTTTTGGGTTTTGAGGGGAAACTCAAGTTTTTGGGATTTGAGGGGAAATCAAGTTTTTGGGATTTGAGGGGAAACTCAAGTTTGTGGGGTTTTTAGGGGAAACTCAAGTTTTTGGGTTTTGAGGGAAACTCAAGTTTGTGGGGTTTTTAGGGGAAACTCAAGTTTTTGGGTTTTGAGGGAAACTCAAGTTTGTGGGGTTTTTAGGGGAAACTCAAGTTTTTGGGATTTGAGGGGAAACTCAAGTTTTTGGGATTTGAGGGAAAACTCAAGTTTTTGGTTTTGAGGGGAAACTCAAGTTTTTGGTTTTGAGGGGAAACTCAAGTTTTTGGGTTTTGAGGGGAAACTCAAGTTTTGGGGTTTTGAGGGAAAACTCAAGTTTTTGGGTTTTGAGGGAAAACTCAAGTTTTTGGTTTTGAGGGGAAACTCAAGTTTTTTGGTTTTGAGGGGAAACTCAAGTTTTTGGGTTTTGAGGGGAAACTCAAGTTTTTGGGTTTTGAGGGGAAACTCAAGTTTTGGGGTTTTGAGGGAAAACTCAAGTTTTTGGTTTTGAGGGGAAACTCAAGTTTTTGGTTTTGAGGGGAAACTCAAGTTTTGGGGTTTTGAGGGAAAACTCAAGTTTTGGGGTTTTGAGGGGAAATTCAAGTTTTGGGGTTTTGAGGGGAAACTCAAGTTTTGGGGTTTTGAGGGGAAACTCAAGTTTTGGGGTTTTGAGGGAAAACTCAAGTTTTTGGGTTTTGAGGGGAAACTCAAGTTTTTGGGGTTTTTAGGGGAAACTCAAGTTTTTGGGTTTTGAGGGGAAACTCACGTTTTTGGGGTTTTGAGGGGAAACTCAAGTTTTTGGTTTTGAGGGGCAACTCAAAATTATGAGTTTCAAGGGGCAACTCAAATTTTATAACTTTCGGTGGCCAAATCAAATTTATGATTTCTAAGGGCAAACTCAAATCTTTAGGTTTTTCAGGGCAATTCGAATTTTTATAAGTTTTGAAGGCGAACTCAAATTTTGTGAATTTTGAGAACCAACACAAAAATTTTGGTTTCACAAAACATTAACTCAAAATATTATAGTTTCAAGGATCAACTCCAACCAACTTTCAAGGGTCATTTTTGAGTTTTGAAGAATGAAGAAGTTGACTCCTTTACTATAATAATGACCATTTGTTGGATAAAAGTAAATGTTTCACATGTAATGTTCAGAATTTTGCAGGGTTCTTGTTTTACAGGCTTTTACCTTGGTCTGTACCATGCCTGATCTCTGATCCCTCAGATGCTCTAGGGTGGCAGCGATGTCTATCTCTTTTGCACCTGTAAGAGAAGAACAACGTATTCGTGAAAGTAGAACTTCCTACATCATCTTCCCCCACATCTCTTCTGAAGCTGGTGTGCTTTTTATCATGCCTTAGCTTAGTATGTTTAGAAAATGATTTACTGAAACTTCAAGATAAAAATAACGCAGGTAATAAAAACAAAACGTGTGTGATCAGATCTGAGAATGGTTTAATTTTGACATCCAAACCTCAACAGATAACATTTTTGATCACCTAGCAAATCCTCTAGTTTTCACAACCCTTACGGTATGCACAGATTTGTTGCGTGGGTGGCAAACTGGATTTTTAAAATACTAGAATAGATTTTGAGGCCAAAGTAACTTTGGAGTTTTAATTGTGCCACCTATTGGATTGGCATAGCTTGTACAGTGCCTCAAAATGTGTTTTGTGTTCTGAGGATAGAGGCTTGTCAAAAGAGTGGTAAAAAACAACAAAAAAAGGAATAAACTCTGTATTCCGTGTGGGTAAGACCTTACACAAGGCCTCTGCAGACTATTTCCTAACTTCAGATGATAAGATCTGACAAGTTTCTGTGTATAATAGTGGTAAAGATAAAGAGACAGACGCAATACACAGTCTGACTGAGGTAACACTCAAGCTGAGCTGTTGTTTCTGCCCATCACATTTGCCTGAGTGCCGCTGACACAAACTGTAGCATGAATATAAAATCTTTCACACGGCAGCAAGAGTGAAAAGCTGATTGGAACAAATCTCTCTTTCACCTTTCCTTGAATGACTCCTTCTACAGGTCTATTGTTGTTTCTTGTCGTAATGAGAGCTGTGCATAAGAGGTCTAACAAGGCCTTATTTCTCATTCATTCGTTGGTTCACTCATTCTCCAAAAAGAGAAGAAAGACAACCCTGTCTCTCCTGCAAAGATTAATAAAGAAAGAGAGAGAGAGAGTTTGAGGGCGAAGCGGGAATCTTTCTAGCCGTGTTCTGAAAGGGAGTGAGTGCAGCTGGGCTTCAGCCTCTAAAGTGCTCCTACACTTTCATCTCTTAAGAAGTGCAAGATTCCCAAGTTTAGGCGGAAAGACAGAGAGCGAAAGGGGAGGAGGCTTTCACCAAGAACTGGCTTTGGAATTAAAACAGCATTCTTCTCTAATTCATTCCTTGAGATGAAGGAAGGGGAAAAAAGTACAGCAGGAGAAGAGGAAGACATGAAGGCGAGGAAAGAGAAAAGGGGAATGGAAGAGAGACATTTCTGTAGGTCTGCCTTTGATCACACAAGGGAACACTAGAAAGTGGGAGACCTGGGCGTCCTTCCTCCATCTCAGTGAGCAGACAATGGGAGCTGGAGGGGGTGCTGAGGGCCCAGGCTCCGGGCCCCTGACAGCATGGGAAAGAAGCTCGAATGTGCCGGAGCTCTCTCTCTCGCTTCTGGCCTTTGATCCCCATTTATGGAGAAAGCTGCAGAGCATGATGGGGTCAGGAGCGGGGATGGACTGCTGGCTAGAACAGAGGAAGACAGGAGGAGGCAGATGCATGGCTGACCTCACCAGATGGGGTCAGGAAGAAGGATTCGGACAGGTTATGAGCCACCTTTTGTCTCAGTGGATGGGTTCACAGCACTTGCTAAATGATGCAGCACGGAACGTTTCATATTTGCATGTGAAAGAAGCAAGCCCTTAGAGCAGCTCAGGGGACCATATTTTTTTTTCTCTGATGGAAATAATTGTCATACATTATAATGAGATGCTCAAACACTCATTAAACACTTAATTGTTTCCCTAATAAATGCTGCGAGCCTAATTTAGGGAAAGGGATGGGCTGTCATAGAAGTATCTCTCTTACCTTTGGCCATTTTATTCAAAACCATGTCGATCAGGATGTAGGTTCCACTCCGGCCAGCCCCATCACTGCGAATGAAGAGAGAGAAACTGGTTGGCACTTCAGAGAAAAGAGCAGAGCCATCCGAAAAAAAAGCTTTTCAGTCTGTGCCCGCTGAAACGAAACAAAGCCTTCATTTCTCTCTTGTGTTTCAGCCGCACAGTTTGCTCTTGCATCACCCTTCAGCAATCACAAGGACGCTGTCTTGTTTTCCTGCTGTAAACAGAACTAATCTGCATGTGGAAAAATATAGAGTAAAACAGCTCTTTTAAAAACAAACCAAAAATGGAATATTTCAGGAATGTCAAGTGACAAGGTTTGGTTGTAATCGCGACCAAATTACTCAGAGGAAAGAAAATCAAATGCAGTTGAGCAGTAAAACACAATTGGATTTGATATCTGTGTTTCTTGCACACTGTAAAAAATAGAACTTAAAATTTTAAGGTAACCAGTAGATTTATATGAGTTGCACAATTAAAAAGAGCTAAAATTTCTAAATTTTACAGAAAATCCAGCAGTCGAGAGAGTAGATGTTTGGCAAATTACCTTGGACTGGATTTTTACCGGGTTCCACTTTGACATTTTTGGGTACAGGCTCAAAAATAAGGCATGAAATCGGATATGGGTAGTGCAACTCTCTCTTGAACATCAGAACATGAGTCTCTGACTGACTGACGCTGGTGGTGAAGTGATAGAGTCTGACAACACATAGATTGGCCAAGGTAATTTGCCAATCCTCTCGCCTCTCTTCATTCCTTAGTTTCCAGTCAAATTATAATAAAGGCAACTGTGGTAATATTCAATAATATGGTTTTTTTGAAAGAAATTTTTGCTTGAGCAAGCTGTCATGGGATGCCATGTTATTTTAGTGTCATTTGCTGTAGTCATGGGATGTCATGTGATTTTGGTATCATGTGTTTCTCTGAGACATGAATTCCCCTGTAGTTTGGAAATTACCTGTTTCAGAAGGGTATAAAACAGACGCCCTGGATCCTTAACCTCTTAAGCCCGGAGGCCTATTTTCCGAAAATCCTATACCTTCATTTCTCAGCTTTTACAAGGTCTAAACAGCAAATCTTGGTATTAAAATGAAGATAGGTTCTCGGGGAGTGGTGTGGATGAGTTTATTTGACAGTCAAGAACACTGGGTAAGAGTAAATGATGTTGAATTGGCCAAAAAATTAACTCAGCCAAAAAAAAAAACTACATGTTTAAAAGGTACAATGTTCAAATTAATATTATAGGTATAAACGGTTTATGTGACATTTGTAAATTATGTTTAGTTGTATTTTGAATATATCATATTTCATTAAAATATAAGATGTAAATATAGTTTGGTTTAAATGCTTGGTGAAATCTAACCCAATCTCTGTCAATCCCATTCCAAAGAGCAGTCATAGGACCTAGGAAAGAGAACGACGAATGGAAAATCCCTGATGGGAGGGGGACAATCTAACTGGAGGGGGGGTGTGAATGCTAGATTGTGGGCTACGCATCTGCGTTTGGGACATCTATGCGAAACCGTGAATTAAAAAAGGATTTACGTCACTTGGATTATCAAAACAATCACAACGTGACTAACGACGTGATGTTTGTTTGGCCTGGGTTTTTAGCGTTGTGATGGATGTGTGACGCCATCTAAGAGGAACTTAGATAACTAGCCTCACCGCACCCAAGCCCCGGCCAGGCCTGCCACCCCACGCAACGCAAAGTGACAGTTTGAACCTTTATGCTGCCGGCTTAGGTTTATCATTCGAACTTGATCTTGGATTTATTTACTTTTTGTGATTGTTTGTGCACGTTTGTTCATTTGTGTACATTAAATGTGTTACTGTTAAATCCATGCAAATGTGTTTGTTCTGATGAGGTTTAATCATATCAAATTTCGAGAAATCCCTAATTACGTAATGATTCAACAGTGAATCATTGACCTAATTATTGGAGAACCTGATAACGCCTTAATACAGTGAAAAAGGTTTTGCAACAAGGAATATATATCCAATAAAATAAGTAAACTAGATGACTAAAGT